>JARBEQ010258490.1:0-10646 GCA_030265355.1 Tritonia tetraquetra
AGCCGTATGGTGGGCGCTGAAATGACCTTTCTGTGTCGATAGAGCCCTAAAACAGCAACAAACAAACAAACAAACTATTTCCATTACGGAATGTGGGCTCCTCTATGGCCAAGTGGCAAAACACTCGCTTATGGCTTATGGATCCAGAGGTCCTTGGGTCCCGGCCAAGATGAGTTTGTAGGGATTTTTTTCTCTCCATTCATAGTCATACTTTGTTTCATGAGCAGAAGGTACTGGGTTCGAATTCTGTCGGCAACGTTAGGATTTTTTCCTTTGACTTAGAATTTTCTTGAGTTTTTATGTCTCTGCTCTTGTGGATTCCTTGTGGAATCAAGTCCTATCGGATATTAATCAGAGCCGGTGATAAGACGTATAATACAAAGAGCGTAAATCTAAATTTTTCCTAGGGCGTTCTGATCAGCTAATTGTGATTACACAGGGCGTTCTGATCGCTACTCGTTAATTGTGACTACACAGGCCGTCAATCCAGAAAGTGACAAATTGTCACTTGTCCACTTCATGATACAGAAACTGGGTTAATCACGTGATCTATGACCCTAAAACTAAAAGGCTTAAGGACATTCTTAATACAAAAGGTATAAATGAAACGCCCAAATTCTAGAGCAGAGATTGAGGCTTTTCGGCTGCATTTTAAGAAGAGAGATACCAGCTAACGAGGCATGAGCTTTTACTTCAAACCCTCAAAAGACAAATACAAAGGATGATCTTTCACCACTCTCCCCGTCACACTTGACGATCTCAAAAGATTGAACGATAAGGGTGATATCCAAGAAAGAACTGGAGGATTTGAGAGACATAGCCACCAACAGGAAAAAATGGCAAGCACTCACCACGAGGAAAGCCAAGGCCACAAAGTTGGCCGATATAGTTAGCACAGGCTTTTAGTCTAAAGTATGACATAATCAAAAACAAATCTTACTCTTTTTCACACCCTGTACATAACTAATTGAGAAAATGTTGAAACACAAAAGACAGAATAGATTTTTTAAAATAGTTTTTTTTATTCATGTATGAATTGATGATTACAGTATGTTGGAGAATGGAGAATAGTATCTATACTGTTTATAATAGTCCTTAAAAATAGCTGGAAATGAAGCATGGATAGTATATTGTTTACAATAATTTTTAGAAATAGCTGGAAATGAAACATGTGGTATATATTATATTTATAAAATTCCTGTTGTCACCATCTGACAGAAAATCTTATGATCCATTCAATCACAGTCACAGGAAGACAGGCTAGATTTATTACGTTATAGTCAAACACAGATCATCCGTCCCCCCCCCCACCCCAAAAAAAAAAGAAAAACCAACACCAAAAATAATCTTAACCAGATCTACAAATTACAAAATTCCTTTCCACACTAGAATTTTCCCATTTCTAAAGAATTATTTTAGCTGCACCATCAGAACAGATTATAAAAAATGATCTACATCATGATAAAGAGACCAATAAGGAACAATATTATGGTACAACCCCTCAAGTAACAACGTATGTAAGACACTAAGAAAAAAGGAACTTTTAGTCTGTGCAATATATCGTCAGTGTTGCAAGCAACTCAAGTCTGGATTTTTGAAACTTTTTGGTCTCCCCTGTAAAAACAATCATGCTGGACTTTGCTTGTGACACTGACAATACACTATGTCACATTAGTATATTTCTCTATGTACAAATAAGCAATAACATTTAAAATAAAAGAACTTTAAAGAAATGAATTTATAAAGAAAGAAAATGTCATAGCGATAAAAGGTATTCAATAAATAAATTAGTTGCCTTTTAGTAATGTGTGAATATTTACAAATCTAATACAAGTATAAAACCACTTAGTAAAATAACCAATTAAAAAAGGCACAAACATATATTTTTTTCATGACCAATTAAAACAAAACAACTAATACTAATAGAAGACAAAAAAAGTTCAATGTTCAAAGTTGAGCAAGCTGTTTGATGAAAAAGAGATTTCCAGATGTGGTATTACTGCAAGTGCAAGAGTTCCAATCTAAAAAAACCTTAATACTGGATATTTGAAAAAAAAACTTGGTTTTTGAAGAAAATGAAAGTTTACTATGATTTGGGTATCATAAGATGAGTGTCAAAGCTATTGCACAGAACATAGAGATAAAAATGTTTGCACAGAGCATAGAGATAAAAATGTTTGAAAGCATAAAATGTAAGACAACAAAGGACACATTTGTAATGAAAAACCCAAAACTATAACGACAGGCCAAGAGCTTGAAGATAATTCATGTGCAGTAAGTTTAAATTTGTTAAAAGAAAACAGCTGTGAAAGTACCAAAATTCGTTATTAACAAAAGTGGAATAAATATAACAAAAACAAACAAAACAACACAAGTATAAAATTAATTTTGCTCAGAGCAAAAATCAAGAGGATTCACCAACACATAATGAATATTCATATCATATATATATTCAAAAACTCCACAGATTGGAAACAACAAGAGAACATCTGGGAAAGCCAGTGCCTTCCAGTCAATGGCTCCAGTGCCTTCCAGTCAATGGCTCCAGTGCCTTCCAGTCAATGGCTCTTGTAGAACTTTCCACATCTCTCCAACCCTATAAAAACTTTGACACATTTTTTTTCCATCAAATTAAATTTTTCACTGCTTGGGGGATAGCTTTAAAAAAAATTAAAAAATGACACAAACATTTCAGCGCGTAAAAAGCAGTGCTCACTTTAAACTCACTTCATCAACGCCTATGGGAGGATCTATAACAATTTATTGATGTCAGTGTCAGTGTCCCAACTCTTGCCGAGATCTTTTCAGGTTGATTGGACTGAAGACTACAAGTCAACTGTTAGTGTTAGTGTCAATGTCATTCATTGGAATGTTAGGGATCAACCAGAATGGCTGAGTGAAGAGGAGGAGACAATACACTACACAGGTAAAACAACTAGAATATTAATATCATTATTATCATATTATGTTTAACACATGTGACAAGTTGGAAAGTTGTGCATGATGGTGGTATCCTCTGAAATGTCTACTGAAGTAAGGATTGACTGACTTGTAGCTTTTCACTCATTATTACTCTTACAACTTACAGAATATTGAGCGGACATATAATAAAGAGTTGTAGGGTGAGAAATTTCAATTCCCACTTTCATCAAAGAATTCATTTGGAAATTGAGCAGAGAGTGTTGAAAACAACATGGTGGCGAATTAGGGAATGTGCAATCTTCAACTTACAAAGTTTTTATAGGGTTACCGAGCGCTGGAAGAATATTGGTCCAAAAATTCAACAAGTAAATTACAAAGAAACTTACAAAACTTACAAAGAATAATCTCATTCACAATCATCAAATCAATATTTGGATATTTTAAAATGGATTATTCATCAATTCAATAAAGTAATTTGTACATTCTTGTATGAAAGAAAGAGGAAAGGAAACACAGAAAACATCAACAATCATTAATTGATTGACATGACATTATACCAGGACACAAGGCAACGCATCGTTAACAGTGAAATAGGATCAAAAGAGAAAAGTATGGCATGAAAAGAAATAAGCACGTATCGTATCACAGAGGAAAAGGACAAAAGATGATTACCAATGATTCTAAATTTGATTTCTTTTACTAAACCAGGATTGCCTTATGTAGCAAAATCTGCTCAGTTCTCTTATAGCTGAGGGTTTTACCACCCAGGCAACAGTAAATATTGTTAAGGCCAAAACCTAGGCAACACCTAAAAAAGTGACGCTCATTGTGCCATTCAAGGCCCGGGCACAGTGGGCTGATCACCTGAGTTTTTCCAACAGGGTGGCGGCAACAGTGCTTAGCGGTATTATGCGTTGGATAATGTTTTCCACCACCTATTTCTCAGGACTTTTACTATGTTTTGAATATCAAGACACATTGAGTTGTGAGTCCCATAGGAGTCAATGTGAAATGAAAATGACTCCATCCACACCAGCCAGTTATCCGTCAATCAACTAATGCAATCAATTCATGCTGATGAGAAAGTCACGTCATCTCAGTGCCACATGTTCATATCACACCTTTTAATCTATTTTGATAAATAAAACTTTTAAAATAAAAAGGGATTGATAATCTTCACTCTGCAAACTGCAAACCATTCCCAGTTTGAAGAATTGGAGTGAGGTAGGTCTACAAAGAATGTCTTAACAAATATGACAGGAAAAGGCTGCCCAACTCATCAATAGTAAAGAAAAATTACACTCATAACATCAACCAGAAAAGGGAAACAAATTTTCTTAATGATACGCTAAAAGTTCCTGAGTGATTTGATGGTTAAAATAATAAATAAGGCCAAAGTAATTCTTGAGTGCTGCTTTTGGGTCTTGGTCTTTGTCACCATTCATGCAAACTAATCACTCAGACAATATGTAAAACTATTCAGTCAGATATTACGTCAAATGCTGAGCGTTTGATACTACAGGGTTTTCAGGTGGAGCTGCTGCACTTGTGTTTATGAAAACCTCATCTTGATATAATATCATCATGGAACAACATTCCACTTCCACACTTGGTTTCAAATTTACTCAAACTATACATAAATATACTTGATCCAAGAGGGTCTTTCCAATGACTTAATCTTTGTAAACTACAACAGTCAACCACCCTTCAGGTACTTCTGGCATCGAGTCGGATGACACAAAAGTATGTAAGGCCTTTTACTCAGTCTGAGGCACAAAATTTCTATGTAGCTGAATATGGTAAACGCCTTTGTAGGAAAATAAAAATTATCGTCAATACAAATATAAAACAAAAGTAAGTATGGATTATTTGAGATTAGGAATTTCGTGCATTACAAAAAAAATGAAACATACACAAAGTAAAGACATAAGAATTTGCGCAATTTGTACATACAATTTTGATAGAAAATTCCTAAAACCCATTTTTTGCCGTAATGAAAAAAAAAACAAACCCTTTGAAGCCATTCACTAACATTAATTTAATATGCAAAAAACATATCTCCAATAAATGGTCAAATATGTTTCTGCTCTACCAATGGCCAAAACTACAGTAAATAAAAAGGCAAGCGGCAATGTTTTGATATAACCACACGGTGGTGGGGGATTACTTGTCTTTCTTGAGATGCTCCGACGCCATGACGGCCTCCTTGGCCAGGTATTTCTCCCTGAGAATCTGGAGCTTGACAGTCCTGGGGATGTCGGGGACCAGGTAGGCAATTAACCAGGACAGGCTCTGGACTGCAAACTGTTTATAGGGGGGAGGAGAAAAGGAAAATCATGAATACATCATAATACCATTATAACCAGGACAGGATCTTATATATCCTTATAACTGCTTGAAGGGAAGATTAACGTATACACAGAATTGGAGGATGAAATACTTATTTTCAATAATCTTTTCTGTCCTTCTCCATGGTACAAATTTTATAGTTTTACAATATTACATTTCATTTTATCTTTGAAAGTAAAGTTCCTTGTCTAAGGAAAAAATGAAATTCCTGAGGTGGGATTCCAACCTACAACCCCCTCCGTGCAAGTCCTCTGCTTTACCCACTGAGTCATCTCCCCTTTATACAGAGAGAAAAGGAAGAGACCCCCTAGCCTTTAATTGTTAGTTTCAAATTGTTATCAGTTCAAGCGCTTGGAGCCTGTTTCACACGGGGTAAGGCGATATATAAAAAAAATTATATTATTATTATTATTAGTTCATAAATTTTATCTTTGCCACGCACAGCATGTCTATTATAAAATATATCAATTGCTGTCACAAGTTAATTCTAATTAAAAAAAATTAATTTATATATTTTTTATATTTTTAAATTCATTCATCTAATATGATATGAACGTATTTACTGTCTGTTGTGTTCTGTCACTGTGAATGGATTTGTAAACAATTTGTGAAAATACACCACCAGAGGTGGACTGCAAATCACTGGGAGAAGAAGAAGAGAAAAGAAGAAGACTTCCATCTTTTGTCTCATTTCTTCTCCGAACTGCAGAAAATGGACTCCGGGTAAAGACAAATGGATTATTTTACTGACAAATTAAAGACAGACACAAATTATCATATGGTCTTGCTTGAATTCCATTAGAAATTGTACAAATTCTTCCATGGACGACAATCTAGCTGTGTCATCAAACAATGTGTTGTCTTGTGTTGTGTGTGCATGTTTAAAGTTATCGGTTAATGCCAAGGCACGTTGTTGCTTACAATGAAAACGATGACGAAGGCCAGTCTTGCTGCCACCACATGCCAGTAGACGAGGCTGTGGCTGTATGGGTCTGCGGCGTCAGGACCGTTGCGGAAACCTCGATAGCTGCAAAGGAGCAAGAGGGACATTGTCACATTCATATCTATGGGGAATGTCGCTGTTTCCTATTCAATAACAAGCTTTTTGTTTTTGCTTGGAAGGGAAGGGAGAGAAAAAAAACTGTGTGTTTTTGATAAAGTCAAAAACAAAGGAAAAAACCAGAACATGTTATTTCACCCATCAGCTACATTTCCTTGAAACACATGTAATAAACCTTGACTTGTAGCCATAGGTCTATCTTGACATTGAGACAAAAAGGATATAATTATACAACATACTGCATAATGGACGGCCAAATCTCACAATGTTCATTTCTGACATATCGATCAATAACATCTTAACACAGACCAAGGTGCATCGTTTACGACTAAGCAAAATCGTAATCATCTGCTGATGAGATTGCCGCGTGTGACCTTGAGACATTTGGACTAATGTGAATTGTTGACACAGGCTTAACTAATGTCTGTACTAACACCAAAGTCGGGCTTGGTTAGTCAGAAAAGATAAACGGGTATTCATGAGCTGAAGTTATACCCAAATTAGCTAGTCTGGTAATATTACATTATTTCCCTCTCCACAATTTTGTAGGTATAAAGTTAGTTGAGAAATACGAACTTTAGACTTTTTCATGAATTCCTGTCTAAAAAGTTATCACTGAGACTACTAAGTCTCGGGCGTATACCCAAGCTGCTAGTCTTCTTCTTGAATCCCCCCCCACCCCCCCACCCCCCTCCTCTCGGATGTATAAAGGGCTAAAACAATTTACTACCATCTGTATGGGACCGAATGTAATATAAGGGTTTATTCAAAGACTTACTAGCAAATTTCAGTGCCGTTAAACTCTGGTAGCACAGTGTCTGGTACACTCTTCTTCTCAAAGTCATTGACATTAAATGCAGACAAACTGAATTGGACATAGTTCTCAGCAGTATTGTCAGAGTAGTGGTAGACCAGTTTGGGAATGAACTCTGCTGTGAAAGCAATGATGAAAGCCTGCAAGGAAACAATACAAATAAACAAATTTATCATTGCCCTTGTGGATACAAGTTAGGAATCCTCAACAAATCTTTACATAGTGAGAGAATTTTTGACATCTCTTCATTCAAACATCAATATATGAGGACATGGGGGGAAAATGACAGTTTTGGGGAATTTGTGGCATTCTGCTTCCATCTCGGGCCAGCTTGTCAGCCTTCTCATTCCCAACTATACCACAGTGAGCTGGTATCCATTGAAGAGCTACTTTTGACCTCGCCTGGAGTGCATGCAAGGTTTCGTTGAGTGTACATAGTAATAAAAACTCTACTATTTTACAACCCGATGGAATAAGTGATAACTCAACTTACATTGCTGATGACAGCCAACTGTGAAATACCTTGCAGGATTCCAAACCAAATACCTGTAGACATTGGAAAACATATTTACATCTCATCTCAATCCACACACACACACACACCCAAATACACACATCAACAGCTAAAGCTGTAATAATAATAAATGACTTGTGGTCATGAAATTCAGAAAACTGTATATAGTCACCAAATTCTGTTTTTAAGTTGGACTTAACAGAGTTAAACGTCAGACAGCTACGAGTAGTTTGAGACAGAGAGTTCCAAACATATGGGGCAGTATTTTGTAAAAGCCTGATCTAAAAACTTTGTTTTAGTCAGATTTTGTCGAGTTGGGTGACCTTGAATTACGAAATGGGGTATAGATATCAATAAGAAGGCTTAGATAATCAGGCGCCATTCCATGTATGCGTTTAAAAACTAAACATGCAATCATACATTCAATTCTCCCCTCTATCGGGAAATAAGTGGAAAGATCTTAAAACAGCTGTCTCCAACTTTAGTTTTGGTCATAATTCTGGCAGCTCGGTTCTGCATTAAAAATATTCTATCCATTGAAGCTTTTGGTAAGCCGTAGAGAAGACAATTGCAGTAATCCAGCCGGCTGGTGATAAGTGAGGGGACTAAAAGTTTAGCAGTATCACCATCGAGAAGATTTCTGAGGCGGCCGATAGTTCTAAGATGTGAATGAATCGACTGACATAACTTTGCGACAAGATTTTTCATGGATGAAAACTAATGATTTTCAGAGGCTTTGCTGCCAATTAGGCAGATGTTAAATTTTTACCTGTGTCGAGACTTGTTTTCTAATCCCATCTAAAGTGGCGAGGACTTTGATCCCATAGAACTTACCAATATCCTGAGCTCTCATAGCTAGCGGACGCCTCCATTGGGTAACAAACTTGTAAGCGTCTAGTCGTACTTCCACAATGTTGTTCAGGAGGGCAAACAGGGGGGCCAATGGGAAGGCAGCAACGAAGATGGTCACAAATCCGTACTGGATCACTGAAATTTTATTTCAATAGATTGTCATAGATTAATAAGAGACAGAGAAAGGAGTGAAAATATCAGGAACAACATTGTAGTGAATGGTATTCTAGTTATAGAGACAGTGAGAGAAGTACGACTATGATGGTTTGGACATGTACAGAGAAAGAAAGACGACAGCCAATTGTCAACACGGCAGTGCTTGGGAAAAGACAACATCCGGAAAGATATGCAGGAGCTATATGTGACTTCTGAGGATATTCTTGATCTCGGCTAGGGAGAATGACTTCTAATCCTCGTGATGCTGGCTGGGTAATGCGAGGAGCAGGAGGGGACCCTCCTAAGAAGCAACTGCCAAACCAGATTCCCACAGAACCCATGATGAGGGTAGGGATGCAAGGGCTGGTTTTCTTCCATCACTCAAACACTCCAGAAATTGTCCTATATCAACCATCGTTTCTTTCCAGCTCTCTTCCTTTCCTTCTCACGGGCTCCCCCTTCCTTTCCACTGTTGGTATGACTTTTGTCACGGCAGCCATTATGCCGATATATCTGGTAGGTCTCCTACTATCACTAACGGTCGTACGACAACACAGCTGAGCCGGAGACCAAGGCCATGCTCTAAACAACTGAGCTAATTAGCCACCCCTTTTTCTACTCTGTTTTTTTTTAAAATCCCAATAATGTCAAAGTCAAAGTGACGAAGACTGACCCATTTCCAAATATTCATCAAACAGTCCCAGTTCTGGTAGCGACTCCATGATGTAATCCTTTTCCCAGCGTGCAACCTTGTCGTTGTGTTTGCCTTCCATGTCCTTGACTTGGCGGGACTTGAACCAATTCATTACTTTCCTGGGGAGACGACAACACACAGCAATTGGACAATTAGCTCACACATTATCAAGTAATAATAAAAAAATCACCCACATTTCAAATGCGGTTTAGAAGAACATCACTCTTCATGTAAAACCTTTTTTCTCTATGTCTTCATTTTCAACATCATACTTTGATTGGAACAGTTTCAATGACTGAACCTTACACCGAAAGGTACTAAAAAGTTTGTTTGTTTGTTTGATCGAACCCCATTAATACCGCACAAAGCAGTGTTGGGGCCAACCTCATGTTCAGCCATAAAAGATACACAAGCTACCCGGTATAAATCCAGGCACCCCGACCACCAAGCGCGGCTGAACACAGGTTTGGAAATCCTCTGGATCAAAGAATTTCAGACAAGCAGGTGATCAGCCCACTGTGTACCAAAAGATCATCTATGATAAGATAGTCAACTCAATGAGTTTTACCGAGGCCGCATGAGAGTGATGTCCCTTTATTATCGAATGTTCCCAGACTTCTCTTTTGTTTTGTCACGTTCAATACTCGATACAAAGTGGCATGGTCGTAACTTTATCAAACCTATGTGAACTAAAAAAGTATCTCAGCAAAATCATAAAATGCGTTCTATCTGGTGCACGCTAGGGCACACCTATTATCTAAGGTGCAAGGGAAACTACTCTTAAAGTTTCCTCACTCATCATAATATTGTGAAATATGTCGAGTTGGCTATCTTATTGCAGATGATCTTTGGTCTACCTCCGTCCGTCCTGTCATCTTTCTCTCTCTCTATCTATCTCTCTCCCTCTATCTCTCACTCTCTCTCTCTCTTCCTCTCTCTCCCTCTCTCTCTCCCTCTCTCCCTCCTTCTCTCTCCCTCTCTATCTCTCTCCCTCTCTCTATCTATCTCTCTCCCTCTCTCTCCCTCTCTCTCTCTATCTCTCTCTCTCCCTCTCCCTCTCTCTCTCTCCCTCTCTCTCTCCCTCTCTCTCTCTATCTCTCTCTCCCTCTCCCTCTCTCTCTCCCTCTCTCTCTCCCTCTCTATCTCTCCCTCTCCCTCTCTCTCGCTCCCTCTCTCTCTCACTCTCTCTCTCTATCTCTCTCTCCCTCTCTCTCACTCTCTCTCTATCTCTCTCTCCCTCTCTCTATCTATATCTCTCCCTCTCTCTCTCACTCTCTCTCTCGCT
>JARBEQ010258501.1:0-10645 GCA_030265355.1 Tritonia tetraquetra
TATTATTATTATTATTATTATTATTATTATTAGTATTATTATTAGTATTATTATTATTATTATTATTATTATTATTAGTATTATTATTATTATTAGTATTATTATTATTATTATTATTATTTGTATGAATCTGACAGCTTGCCCTTGGCAATGTGATATCAGCCCTAGGAGACAAGACCAAGAAAGGTTCCCATGTACCGTACCGGGACTCCAAACTCACTCGGCTGCTGCAAGACTCCCTTGGAGGGAACAGGTAATTCTCCTATGTTTTGCCTTTGGGAGAAAACAGACCATTTAGTCTGAGGTGACTCGTGTCATGGGTACAATCTCACTATATTACTACTTTTGGTTGGCCAGCCATTTAGTCTTAGGTGACTTGTGTCATGGGTACAACCCCACTATATTACTACTTTTGGTTGGCCAGCCATTTAGTCAGGGTTGGCCAATGCTGGGTCATTTCGTCAGTGTAACTCTCTAATCGTCAAAGTGACTTTTACAAAATTTTACAGGAGAGCAAAAAAAAATGCGGAATTTTTTCTCTGGACCTTTCAGAGTTTTCAAGGCTCTGCCCTCAAGATTCACGTGGAATCTTCTCAAGTTCTGTTGAGCCGCCTTTGATATGACCTTTATGTGTTAAAAAGGATGTTAAACTTCAAACTTTAGAACTTTAAATGTCATTGGCAACTATTATGAAAATATGTGGAATTTTGTTCAAAGTCCTAACTCTTGCATGATGGTAAACCTAGAATGGCGTTGATGTTATTTACGTTCTTTTATTCTCCAGTCGCACATTGATGATTGCGTGCATCTCTCCGTCGGACCGAGACTTCATGGAAACCTTGAACACGTTGAAATATGCTAATCGTGCCAAAAACATCAAAAACAAGGTCACTGCGAACCAGGATAAAACCAGCAAGCAACTTGCGGTTCTTCGGGCTGAGATTGCACGACTCTCACAAGAACTTCTGGATTATAAGACGGTTAGTAGAGAAAGCCATTCCGTTGATCTTCCTTTCTGAAACAAGAATAACATCCTCCTTTTTTTTCTTCTCTTCAAATCCTGGGTTCTAATGTTTGATTAATTACCTTTTTGAAAATAAAAATAAAATTTACAACACAACTTGACAAATTCTTTGTGAATAATCATTTCATTCTTTATTACCTCACAAGTCATTGTATCTAGACTAAATTCCCTTTGGTTATCATTATATTTGACCTAACAACTGACTTCAAATACATGAAAACATGAGATGAATTTTATCCGTTTCCATGAAATCAGCGGCCATCTTCAAAATACACAAACTTTACTAGATTCTTAAAATTAAAAAAAAAAAAAAAGATTTTAAAGTTTTAGAATTAAGATTGATTATTACATTTTAACAATATTAAAATATACAAAATAATTCAGTTATTTTTTCTACAAATTTTCAAAATTTATGTCTTTAGAACGGCATTAAACAGTACAGAATGAAAAAAGCAAAGGTTGAAAATGTCTTTAGTGAATTTTTTTTTAAGTGAATAATGTGGTTGAAAATCTAAGAAATACCCACCTGCATAATTCCTAAAAATATTTCTGATTTACCTGATGCCCCCCACTGTAATGGATGTAACGGGACTCTCCCAGTGAACATATTCTTCTTGATATTGTTAACCCATTGCTAATAAACACTTTATAACTAATCGCTGGAAGAGTTACTATTAAACAGTGTGTAGCTAATAGCTGGAAGAGTTATAGATATCAAGATTTTAATGAAACATTATCTTGAATACGTTTAGAAATTTTGATTTATATTTGCTTAACTAGATTATTAAAATTTAAAAAAAAACAATAACGATTTTAAAGTTTTAAAATTAAGATTGATTATTACATTTTAACAATATTAAAATGAACAAAATAATTCAGTTATTTTTTCTACAAATTTTAGAAATTTTGATTTATATTTGCTTAAAAAAAGTATATGTTTTCAATTCCGCACCTTACTTATGATTGACATATGTTTGTGTTTCCAGGGTAGATGTACCATTGATGCGGACGGTGTAGAGAGCGTGAGTGATACGGTGATGGAGAACAGCATGTTACAGGCTGAGAATAACAAGTTGAGGCAGAGAGTGAAAGCACTACAGGACACCATTGAATCGTTGAAGGCCAGGAACACACAACTCGTGGCAGATTCTGCCCTATTTTCTCTTGGGACTCCTAATGGTGAGATGGTTTACAGTGATCTATGATATGCAGTAGAACCTCTGAAATCAGGACCTCAGACAATCAGGACACAACAAATCGGAAGTGGGTGGTTGGCGGGACCCCTTCTGTGGGTCAGGGGTGCTAGACCGGTCCACACTCTTTTCTTTGTCTTCTATCCCCCCCACCTATCGTCCCCGCTCCATGTAGCGTTCTGTTCTTGTCCTGGAATGAGATAATCTGGTTTTGCTTGGGGTTTGGGTCTCTATAGCCCTAAAACAGCAACAAACAAACAAACAACAAATTGGGATAAAATCTCGGGGAATGGAATTTTGTCTATGAAATTTACCTCTGTATGTAATCGGGACGATTTTTTAAATTTGGTATTGCTATTTCTGGGAAGAATTCATGCAGGTGATCAGCCACTGTGTCCACAACTCTTTACTGGCACAATGAGCAGTATTAATCAAGCTCGGTCATGCCACTAACATTTCAGATTTTTGCTCTGGTATTGTGGTCGTCATTTTTATAGTTTATATCTACATTTTGTCTTGTTTGAAAATGATTTCTTTACGAGTGTTTCTGCAGATAAAACTGAAACATTTTATTGTTTTATCCAGGAGAGGGTACGAACGAGGATGTGTCCAACATGATCAAAAAGTACATTGCTGAAATAGAAGATCTCAGGTATGTTGGTTCTGTAGGGAAGGTTTGTCGTCTATTTTCTTTGAAGCTTTGACGATAAAAAGACATAACTGAAAAGGAAAATTTAAGACAATTGTTTAAGAATGATGGAAAGTAGATATTAACATACATGGATAGGGAGCAGTGGGTTGATCACCTGCTTGGCTTAATATCTTGATCCAGAGAAATCCAGCCTCATTGTGCTGGCCCTACACTGTAATGGTAAAAGGATAGGGAGCACCCGTGGCTCAGTGGTCAAGCCACTAGACTTTAGATGCGGAAGACCAGGTTCAAGCCCTGCCTGCTGCGAAACTTTTTTATCTGGACCTTTCAGAGTTTTCAAGGCTCTGCCCTGGAGATTCACGGGGAATCTTCTCAAATTCTGTTCAACCGTCTTTGATATGACCTTTATGTGTTAAATAGGCTGTTAAACTTCAAACTTTAGAACTCTTATAAAAAATCTTCCCCAGATCCCAATTGACAGAATCCGCAGCACTTTGTGACCATTTGAACAAGTCGTCGTCGATGTCAATGTCTCTCCGGAGCCCCCGGTCCTCATCGTCCCGTATGACTCTCAGCTCCTTGTCCATGATGTCCTCCTACGGTGGTGGGGGGATGGAAGGACCTGTTTCTCCCGATATCTACGAATCATCCGTGCTCGCCGAGGCAAAGATGGAAATGAAGAAACTGAAAAAAATCAAGAGGTCGAATTCTCGTAATTTGAATCAAGAGTGAGCACTAACCCTTTTTCTCCCTAAAATTTGACAATAATTGAAACATCAATCCACAAAAGAAATATTTCCTAAGGAAGTCCATATAGAGTCCACTATATCTCAATCGTCATTTGTGCCCAAAAATATCTTGGGGTTTTATTTGCATTCAAAACAATCGTGTTTGATTTTTGTTTTGATTTATTTGATCTAGTTTGTATAAAATTAAAAACCTCTCTTAACCCGCCAGACTCTTTAACCCCGGAGCAACGCTCACAGAGTTGTTCTAAAAATTAATGGATGTGAATACTAACACAAAACCCTCATATTCTGATTCTGTCCTCTTATCTTCAATTTGATATATGACATTGCACACTTTTATGTACAAACTAGCTAGTTATGATAATATTATATGAGATAGAAAGGTGGTGCCTTCCTGTTATGAACTATCAGCCATTTTTAATTCCGTCAAACTATGGAAATTAATCACGGGGTTAAAGAGTTAACCCTCTTCTGGCGGGCGGGTCCCGTAATTATGAATGTCGCTAAGACCAGACTTCACACACGCTCACGAGGGGTCTCGTATATTTGCTCTCCTTCTTTGCCATGGTATCATCAAATGGCAGAGACGCATCATATAAGAATTAAGATGTGATTAAGCCTTTGTGTATAATTATTTTTCTTTATAAGAGATCATACCTCATATTTTTGTCTCGGACATAATGGATTGTTCTTGGTAGTTGATTAAGAATGGGCACATAACAGGAACATAAGTTTTAAAAGCAATATCACATTTATGTTTTAACAAATCGTATTACAAATATCATTCAAGTTGTTGTACTGCCTCCCCCAAATCGTATTACAAATATCATTCAAGTTGTTGTACTGCCTCCCCCATGGAATTATAGAGTGTTGGAATTGTTAGGCATTAAACTCTGTAATTCTGACTTAAAGCAAAGACAGAACTATTTTATTTCTGTGGTATTCCCTGTGGTGTTATGTGTGCTGTGATTATTTTTACCTATTTTATTTTTTGTTCTTATCTATTCAGGAGTGATAAGGAAAATGTCAACCATAATAAAGAAGATGGCGAGGGACCGAGTGGTCAAGTGCCCAATGAAATAGAAGGCCAAGGTGAAGGCCAAGGAAAATCGTATTCACAGAAAAATAAAGTAAGTTTACGACTGTCAATTCAAGATTTTAACCACGTTTCATTCTCATTTTCTCTATAGACCTGAAAGCGACTCTTCTTGCAACAGAAACTGGAATTTTATAAAAGTTTATAAAGTTTATACTAATAATTAGGTACTCCAAACCCGGCACCTCTCGCCCTGGGACAATTATATACACAATCTACATCGCAGAGGGAAGCAGGTGACCGTTCTCTGGATGCCGAGTCATGTTGGAATTCGAGGAAACGAGACTGCGGATCGACTGGCCAAGGAAGCTCTTCGTTTGGCCCCCAAAAAATCTGGCCCCCACTGGGACCAGATGGAGTAAAATCCCACACGTGGACCTCAGGCCGCTCATAAATAAAGTGGGACGAGAGGAGTGGCAGAGGTTGTGGAGTCAGCCTTGGGAAACTCCAAACAAGTTATCTGAAATTAATCTGTATTTTTATGTGAGAGCGCTCTATCTCTTTTAATTTTTATCTTAAAATAGAATTGGGAACTACTGAAGAGCTCTATGCAGAGAGTTGCTTTTGTTTTTGCACATCTCAGATTAAGCTTGCATGGACACAGTTTGCTGATCACCCGCTTGTCAGAAACTCTCAGATCGAAAGACTTTCCGGCTTTGTATTCAGTCGTGTTTGGTGGTCGGGTTCCTGCATTTATGGGAGGTATTTTGTTTGCCTTTCATGGCTGAACATAGGGCTGGCGCCCAACACTGCTCTGTGGTATTAATGGGGCTTGATCAAACAAACATTCAAACTAAGAAGAATTAATTGTTAAGAGCAGGAATGTGATTTTGAATAGAAGGTCGTGAATAACGTACTCAATGTTTATTTCCTCACTGAATAGGATAATAAGCATGCTGAGGAGGAGGAGGGTGATCCGGGAGAAGAAGATGTCGAGGACAATGACCAGGAAGAATCTGCTTTTGATAGTTCTGATTCTGATTCTGATTCTGATGGAGGAGGTAAAAGATCTTTGTAAATGATATATAATAATAATAATGATAATAATAATGCTAATAATAATAGTATGCATCACTTCTATAGCGCCCATATCCATCAAGAAGATGCTCATTGGCGCTGTACAATGCTCAATAACGAGGTGGACAAAAATCATGGAAACGATTTTAATATAATTTCAGAAAACTCATAATGTATAGAATGATTGTGTCGTTTGAATGAGAAAAATGCTAAAACAATTCTGTTTGAATTTAGATTGTGTTTGAAACAGTTTCACAGGAGAACTGTCCTTGTACTAAAAAAATGTATCAACTAACACCTTGATATTCAGCCTCATAGTGCTGGCCCCACACTGTAATGGTAAAAGGGAACTGGATAAGAAGAAAGAAAGAAGACCTTGATATGCTGTATACCTTTGGCATGTATTTATAAAGTTATGAATTGTAGAGTTTCTTTTTCATGTGGCGTAAAGAATTCGAGACCTTGAATGAATGATTGCTGGATAAGGTTTTAGTCTCTCGTTATGGACCTGTGTAATTTGCTTGTGTATGCATATGCGTCTAAGTGGCCTACTATGTTTGTATTGTGTTGTATGTAATGAATGGTATTATCGTTATTAACTTGTGTAATGGAGCATTGTTAACCAAACAAAAAATTGCCTTTTTTTAAGGACAATAAAGATCATATTATTATTATCATACTGCCTGCGTGAAATTGGCTTCCACCCACAAGCCACAGACTCTCTTCCCCCCGTGGGTCACTCAAAGTTCAATAGACATATGGGTTTTAGGCACTACATGGGTTTTTTGCCCCTTGTGATGTGATGTTATCACTTATTTCATCTCTTTTGGTAAAGGAAATTAACTAAAAAATCCTTGTGTAACACGCTGTTTGTAAATATTTGAGAGGCAAGAATGGTTTCATCTCCAAATATTTGAGAGGCAAGAATGGTTTCATCTCCAAATATTTGAGAGGCAAGAATGGTTTCATTGAGAGGCAAGAATGGTTTCATCTCCAAATATTTGAGAGGCAAGAATGGTTTCATTGAGAGGCAAGAATGGTTTCATCTCCAAATATTTGAGAGACAAGAATATTTGAGAGGCAAGAATGGTTTCATCTCCAAATATTTGAGAGGCAAGAATATTTGAGAGGCAAGAATGGTTTCATCTCCAAATATTTGAGAGGCAAGAATGGTTTCATCTCCAAATATTTAAGAGGCAAGAATATTTGAGAGGCAAGAATGGTTTCATCTCCAAATATTTAAGAGGCAAGAATATTTGAGAGGCAAGAATGGTTTTATCTCCAAAATCAGGGACGTAGATGTTGATTGTGTTTGATCCAACCTAAGGATCGTTTTGAATTGAGTCCTATTTTATTTCCATTAGATGACCTCTCATGGAGACGGTTTACAGGTAGCCAATTCTTGTTTTCCTCCGTGTCTCCTTCTTTTCCCCAAGCATTTTTATATTTTGTGTCGTGTTATAGAAGTTTGATGTTTTATTGGAATGCCTGTGTTGATCACAATGAACTTTTATTCTAAACATTGGAATGACAGAAGATGTATCATTTTATACGGTACAGGTTGAGATATGAACTTTTATTTTGTTCTTCTAAACATCTGAAAGACAGAAGATGTACCATTTTGTATGGTACAGGTTGAGATATGAACTTTTATTTTGTTCTTCTAAACATCTGAAAGACAGATGATGTACCATTTTGTATGGTACAGGTTGAGATATTAACTTTTATTTTGTTCTAAACATCTCAATGACGGAAGATGTACCATTTTATATGGTACAGGTTGAGATATTAACTTGTATTTTGTTCTTCTAAACATTGGAATGACAGAAGATGTACCATTTTATACAGTACAGTTTGAGAGTTCAAGACCGACAGTAATAAAAGTAGAATTATACCTGTCAGCTCATTTTCTCAACATGGCCAAAAAAATGAATGCATTAAAAATGTTTTCTTGAGGGTGTCCCTAACTCAGTGGTCATGCCACTAGTTTTTGGACGCGGAGGACCAAGGTTCAAGTCCCGCCTGCTGCGGAATATTTTTATCTGGACCTTTCAGAGTTTTCAAGACTCTGCCATGGAGATTCATGTGGAATCTTCTCAAGTTCTTTTGAATCGCCTTTGATATGACCTTTATGTGTTAAAAAGGGCGTTAAACTTCAAACTTTAGAACTTTTTAATGTTTTCTTGATATCATTTTGATAAACAATATGGGTGTTGAGTGTTGATTTTTTTTCTTTTTTTTTTCTTTTACAATTTTGCAATCTTGACCATAGAATTTATGTTTGCTTTGAATATTTGATGTGGTAAATAGCATTGCTTCAAATTAATTTGTCCTTCAGATGATGAAGCCGAGCCTGGTAATAGATTTGTTTATTTATTTTGATCACATTGGTTTGTGTTTCATTATTGATTTACACCTTTAACTCCTCCAGCACTTGACTCTGTTGACGTTCATTTCTTCCACCCGTTCCCTATTAATTAACTCTTTCGCTACTGGACCGTAATTCCCAAAACCCATTAAAAAAACCTGAGCCAGTTTCAGACACAGTAAACAAAAGAGATAGGGTAGTTTGTACAGAAAATGATTCATTTTTTATAGTTTCGTACCCGTGCGCAGTGTGCGTAGCTGGTCGCAAACGGTAAGAAACGAACCAACGCAGTGTGCATTAGCAAGTAGCGAAAGAGACATTGGAATAACCACCTATCGCAGTGAGCCTTGATTCGATTCTCCTTGATAAAAATGTTTCCAGTGATTTTATATTTTTGAATTTGTTTCTGTCGACAGGTAATGAACCAATCTAAAATAATTGAAAAAAATCGGCGACATAACTCAAGTTGTTACAAAACTATAAATGATTTTAAAAGTGTTGTTTGGGTGTTTTTAATGCCAGTCAGTATACATACTAGATAATCTGGCAGAAACTTTTTAATTAATGCCTTTGATAAACGAGTTGTACATAATGACAATGGTCTGCTAAAGAACCAAATTTCCTTAATATGTGAATTCTCTGATTTACTCTTTTGCATGCCAGTCAACACATCAGTTTTTCTTTTGAAAAAATCTGTCACAGTTTTTCAAAATTATCATGAATTGGTGTTTCACAGTTTTTCAGAATTATCATGAATTGGTGTTTCACAGTTTTTCAAAATTATCATGAATTGGTGTTTCACAGTTTTTCTAAATTATCATGAATTGGTGTGTCACAGTTTTTCTAAATTATCATGAATTGGTGTGTCACAGTTTTTCTAAATTATCATCAATTGGTGTGTCACAGTTTTTCTAAATTATCATGAATTGGTGTGTCACAGTTTTTCTCATTGACAAGTTCTGATTGTGCCACTATAGTTTGTGTTACTGAGTGGCAATTTCTTCATCGCTCAAGGGAGGTCAAAGGTCAAACGTTTATTGGCCCTTTCTGATTAATGTTGTTCACAAAGTTGCTCACGGAGCCAATATAGGATGTGATAATACTGTGGAAATCCTTTTATCCATAGCATTTCCTTCTCTGTGTTTAGCCACGCATAGTGGACAGGTTGCCTATAGCCAGATGTTAAGGTGTCATGTGCGCCCTCCAAGGCTGGCCTTAACACCAACTAACAAGATACACGACTCAAGCCTTTTACACCGAGGTCTGCAAGAGAGTGATGTTTCCTTTGTGTGCTAATTTTGGATTCAAAATACTTTGCTATTGACTTCTGCTGAAATCGTAAATTTCTGAAACTTTCATGCGCGTTTTAGTGTGAAACAAAACTACATCAATCCAAGGGGGCAACTCATATTTTGTCCTCACTCATTATATATTGAAATACGTTCAGTTGTTTATCTTATGTCATTATCATCTTTGCTTACACTACTTTACAGTATTGTTATTATTACTTATTACAATCAAAGAAACAAACTTTTTTTCACAGATCAGAATCTTGACTGCCTTAGTTTATATTGTTTTGTTTTGTTATCCAAACCACATTATACCCCCAAGGAGTGTTGTGGCCAGCTCATTGTCCCGCAAGAGCTGGAAAAACTCTGGATCAGGTAGATCAGGCAAGTAGGTGATCAGCCCACTGTACCATGAACCTTGAATGACACAATGAGCATCACATCTTTAGGTGTTGCCCAAGTTTTGGCCACAACAATATTTACTGTTCCCTCGGTGGTAAACCCCTCAGCTATGATAAAACTGAGCAGATTTTGGCTTAGTTTATATGACACATAGAGATGTATGTATCCTAACACTGAATTCAATTTATGATATATACATTTTTAAAAAATATTTTTGTGCTGTATTGAAATCTGTAGAGTCCGACAATGTCCACGAAGACCTTGCCAACCTTACGTGTGAAATCACCATCAAGCAGAAGTTAATAGAGGAACTGGAGCAGACACAGAAAAAGATGAACTCCCTCAAGGTCCACTTTGAAGAGAAAGTCACACAGTTACAGCAGAAGATTAAAGAAACAGAGAAAGAACGAGATAAGATCTTGTCCAACATTGGTATGTAGTATAGATATGTGTTTTTGAATTAACATAGCTTTTAGGATCATAGTAAAGTAGTATGTCCGTAAGAGCCTTTAAGGCTCATAGGGCCCGAGCTTTACCCAGTTTCAGTAGCGTGAAGCGGACAAGTGACAATTTGTCACTTTCTGGATAGGAGGCGGGCAGGTTTATTGTAGAATACTTTACCAAGACTAGTTTGAGAATTGGCACCCATTTCTACACCTGGGTCAAGTGAGTCAATTGGAGGTGTTGTAGATAATGACAGGTGTTGTAGATATTGACAGGTGTTGTAGATGATGACAATCAGGTGTAGATATTGACAGGTGTTGTAGATATTGACAATCAGGTGTTGTAGATAATGACAATCAGGTGTTGTAGATATTGACAGGTGTTGTAGATATTGACAGGTGTTGTAGATAT
>JARBEQ010258512.1:0-19451 GCA_030265355.1 Tritonia tetraquetra
TTGCGTCTCTTCTAAAATAACGCGCCGCATGGATGATGGCAATTGTCTTGCGAATATGACCATTGGTTTCCGCGGTATTTTGCAGTCTTACACCAGCCATGTTTCTAGTGCTGAGGGAGAGGACGGGGTATTGACTATCAACGCTAAACAGCACGGGCGCGGACCTTTTTCGGATCTTGCAACCAATTGGATATTAAAACCACATGCAGATGGCTGCGAGATCAGTTTTGTATTGGTCATGCAATTTCGAGTAATTTGGATCGAAAAGTTCTTAAAAGGTTTCTTATCAAGAATAGGCCAGGAAATGATGGTAGCTTTTCAAAAAAGAGCACGAACATTGTATGGATAAAGTGCTTGCTATCGGTAATGTGTCACTGTAAAATCCTGTCTTGTGGATGCCGTCGTAGCTCAGTGGCAGAGCACACCCTTGGTAAACTTGCCCTTTCCGCTTGAAAGAGCGGAAATGTAACTGCTCAAATTCGGGGAAAACGAGAGCCGTCAATCCCGAGCCAAGCCTTGTTCTTCAAGGAAGGTGTAGAGGCCAGACGGGCAGAACCTACGTTGCTTTGCAATAAGGTTAAGGGATGGTCCAGACTCCAAACCGTTTTTACGGGCCGTGGAAGCGGTAGTGAGTATGAAGGGTGGGGTCGGAAGTTCAATTCTTCTCGACGGCACCATTGCTCTTTGATGAAGTTCCACAATACTTAAGGTTTATCGGGAGCTGCGAATGGCAAAAAATCATATAGAAGTACTAAACCAAGGTGGAAAATCAGATGTTTTACTGGTTTGTGAGCATGCTTCGCGTATGATACCTGAGGAATACGAAAACTTGGGTCTTGATGGTGAGGCTCGTCATATACCTAGTAGCCATGCTGGCTGGGATATCGGAGCGTATCAATTGGCAAGAACACTTAGCCGCCGATTAGATGCAAGCTTGGTAAGTAGCGGGGTATCGCGTTTACTTTATGATTGTAATCGCTCGGTTGATGCTTTTGATGCGATTCCTGAGCAATGTGAATTTGGCGCAATTCCTGGAAATATCAATCTAAGTGACGCAGAACGTAAATTGCGAGTGGATCGTTTTTATACTCCATTTAGAGATACCTTGAGAGATATTATCAAAACCCGTAACAAGAAAGTTTTGGTGACTATTCATAGCTTTACGCCAGTTTTTAAGGGTGAGAGAAGAGCAGTAGAGATAGGAATTTTGCATCATGATGATAAGAGACTAGCCAATCAAATGTTACGTAAAGCCCCTGATGGCTTTGATATAAGGCGTAACGAGCCCTATGGTGCAGAGGTAACGCATACTTTGCAAACGCATGGGGTAGAGAACAATATTTTAAATGTTATGATAGAGGTTAGAAACGATTTACTATCTGAAAAAAATGCGATTGGCGGGCTAGGAATGCTTTGTCAAGAATGGTTATCGGAGGCTATCTTAGAGATATGACATACGCAAATTGGAGTTACCCCACAACAATAAAATTTGGCAATGGCCGTGTAATAGAGCTTGCAGAGAGCTGCCATGAGCATGGTATAACGCGGGCTTTATTGGTTACGGACAAAGGCTTGAAAAATTCAAGCTTGACTGCAAAAGTACTGGATTTGATGAAAAGTGGGGGCTTGGAAGGGGGCATGTTTGCCGAGATAGACGGCAATCCAACGGATGAAAACTTGCAGGCGGGTTTGTCTTTTTATAAATCTGGAGGTTATGATGGTGTGATTGCTCTTGGGGGTGGATCGGGTATGGATATCGCTAAATTGATTGCTTTCATGCAGGCTCAAAAATTAGAAGTATGGGCGTTTGAAGAAGGGGGGGATGCCAAGACAGACGCATGGAAACAAGCAACAAGAGAAGGAATTGCACCAGTTATTGCTATTCCTACAACAGCTGGTACAGGTTCAGAGGTTGGTAGAGCTTCCGTATTGAGCCGTTCGAGTGTTGGCAGTAATGGAGGTAAATCCATTTGGGAAAAGAAAACCAGTCGAAAAAAGGTGATTTTTCATCCAGATATGCTGGCAAAAGTTGCCATTTGCGATCCAGAACTCACGTGCGGGCTTCCAAAAGCGCTTACCGCTGGAACTGGTATGGATGCATTTGCGCATTGTCTAGAGGCTTATTGCTCTCCCAATTACCATCCAATGGGAGACGGCATCGCTCTTGAGGGCTTGCGTTTGGTTTCCGAAAATTTGCTAGGATCCTATAACGATGGCAACAACTTATACCACCGAGGGGCTATGATGTCGGCGGCCTTGATGGGAGCGGTTGCTTTTCAGAAAGGTCTTGGTGCTATTCATGCAATGTCGCACCCGCTTGGAGCAAAATACAACTTGCACCACGGTACGGTAAATGCGGTGGTGATGCGAGGCGTTTTAAAATTCAACCGAAGTGCTATCGAGAAAAAAATCGATCGTGCAAGTGCGTATCTAGGCTTAAATGGCGGCTTTGATAGCTTTTATGAGTTGGTTGATGGGCTTTGCAATGATTTATCGATACCAAAGGGTTTGAAAGCTTTGGGGGTAGAGGAAAAAGACATCGAGATGTTAAGCGAGTTATCTCTGAAAGATCCCACCGCACCATCCAACCCAATTACCCTTACTAAAGAGAACCTAATCGCGCTCTACTATAGCTGCATGTAATTGTTTTGGTTGGGTCGATGCGTTAAACGATCAATCAAAACGATCGGCGTTCATTACTTTGGTCCATGCGGCGATAAAGTCCTTCGCAAATTTCTCTTTGTTGTCATCTTGAGCATAGACCTCAGCGTAAGATCGAAGAACGGAATGAGAACCAAATAGAAGATCAACACGTGTGGCTGTCCATTTTTGCTTACCTGTTTGGCGTTCAATAATCGCGTAGGTGTTATTATCCAATGGCTTCCATGTGTAGCTCATGTCGGTCAAGTTCACAAAGAAATCATTGCTGAATACGCCGACGTTATCGGTTAGCACGCCGTGATTACTTGCTTGGTAGTTTGTACCAAGAACACGCATACCGCCTATAAGTACGGTCATTTCTACTGCCGAAAGCCCCATCAATTGCGTGCGATCAAGTAGGAGTTCTTCAGGTGTTGCGGTAAAATCCTTCTTTAACCAGTTGCGGTAACCATCATGCAATGGCTCGAGAGGTTCAAATGATGCAGGGTCTGTCATCGCAATGGACGCGTCCCCGCGGCCAGGTAGAAAAGGAACGGGCAGATCAAAACCTGCTGCCTTTAAAGCTTTCTCGATACCAACATTGCCCGCAAGAACAATCACATCGGCAATACTTGCATTAGCTTTGGTTGCAATAGCGTCAAGGGTTGAAAGCACTTTGGCTAGCCGCTTGGGTTCATTGCCTTGCCAATCTTTTTGTGGAGAAAGCCGAATACGAGCACCATTTGCACCGCCTCTCATGTCGGAACCTCGGAAGGTTCGCGCACTATCCCAAGCTGTTGTTACGATTTCGTGAATGCTAAGCCCGCTGTTTTCGATTGCCGCCTTGATACTGGCGGTATCATAATCGCGATTGCCTGCAGGGATAGGATCTTGCCAAATAAGATCTTCACTGGGAACATCGGTACCAATGTAACGTGCTTTTGGTCCCATATCGCGATGAGTAAGCTTAAACCACGCCCGAGAGAAAGTAGCCGCAAAGTAATCAGGGTCGTTATAAAAGCGTTCAGATATCTCTCTATAGATGGGATCTTTGATCATCGCCATATCGGCATCTGTCATAATTGGGTTGTAGCTAACCGAAGGATCCTCTACACCTCGAGGTTTGTCTTTCTCTTTGATGTTAACAGGTTCCCATTGCCAAGCACCTGCTGGGCTTTTTTTGAGCTCCCACTCGTAATGAAAGAGCATGTAAAAATAACCATTGTCCCACTTAGTGGGGTTGGTTGTCCACGCTCCCTCAAGTCCGCTGGTTACGGTATCTTTACCGGTGCCATTGGTTTGGTTGTTCATCCAGCCAAGTCCTTGCTCTTCCAATGGTGCGCCCTCAGGTTCCGCCCCAAGATTATCAGCAGAACCATTGCCATGGCTCTTACCAACGGTATGACCGCCAGCGGTAAGGGCTACGGTTTCTTCATCATTCATTGCCATGCGGGCAAAGGTTACCCGTACAGCTTGTGCAGTTTTTAATGGATCAGGCTTGCCATCTACCCCTTCAGGATTGACATAGATCAAACCCATTTGCACCGCCGCAAGAGGGTTTTGCAGAGAATCTTCTTGCTCACTTGTATAGCGATCTTTGCCAAGCCATTCTGTTTCCGAACCCCAGTTGATGTCTTTTTCTGGGTGCCAAATATCTTCACGGCCAAAAGCAAAGCCAAACATCGGAAGACCCATCGACTCATACGCAATGTTTCCTGCTAGAATAATCAGATCTGCCCAGCTGATTTTATTGCCGTATTTTTTCTTTAAAGGCCACAATAAACGGCGTGCTTTGTCGAGGTTGGCGTTATCAGGCCAAGAGTTTAATGGTGAAAACCGCTGATTTCCAGTGCCAGCTCCTCCTCTGCCATCTGCAACGCGGTACGAACCTGCTGCGTGCCATGCCATGCGAATCATCAGTCCTCCATAGTGACCCCAATCAGCAGGCCACCAGTCTTGACTATCTTTCATCAAGGCATGCAAATCCTGTATTAAAGCCTTGGTATCTAGTTTTTTTAGCTGGTTACGGTAGTTGAAATTCACACCCAATGGATTGGTTTTTGTATCGTGCTGATGCAAAATATCCAAATTCAAAGAAGCAGGCCACCAACCTTGGCTAGTAGGGCGGTGTGCCTCATGACTGCCGTGCATGACGACGGGACATTTGTTGGTATCATTCATGGTGGGGTTCTCCTCAAAATATTTTGTAGTTGTTAAATAAAAGGTAATCGATAAAAAAAATTAATCAACAGCGAAGTCAGTATCTCGCATGGATTAATGATCATTCTTTCTTTTTTAGTATCCTCTAAACGCTAGAGATTGGCATAATGTTGTTGCCAGTGTTGTTTTAGCTCTTCCTTGGTTTGCCCTACATCGTAGGCAGGTGATACCACAATGGAAGTTTTTGTAATGCTTAGTTTGATAATATGGCGAATGTGAGGGCTTAGGGTATTCCACCGGCTAAAATAAGGTAGGAGGCTTTGAAATTCGGCAGTTGTTTTGTCTATGATGGTGGCATTGCCTTTTGCTCTGACGCATCGCCTTGTTAGAACGTCGACAAAGCTGATTTCTATTGCGGGTCGTTCTTTGATGTTTGCAAGGGTTTGGGGGGAGCGAATTTCGCCAAAGATGATGGTCTTAGCATCCAAGATAACCATGGTACCTTTCGGAGAGATATTAGGAGTGAAATCTTTATTGACAGTGCCAACCATGCCAACTGGATGATTGGCAATAATGGCTTTCATTTGTTCTGAGATAGTCATGTTGGTTTCTTTAGTTTTGCAAATTTATGAAGGTGTTCGGATAACGTCGGCAAAGCCTTGTGCGATGTGATCGATATTGCTTTTAAAGATTCCAGCTACATTGATGCGACCATCTGTTGCTGTGTAGATCGCAAAATCGTTACGGAGTCTTTCGACCATTGTAGGCGTAAAACCAGTGTAGGAGAACATGCCAGTTTGCTTGGTTAGATAGCTTATATCTTGTGTGACTTGTTGTTCTTCGAGTTTTGATTGCAAGGTTTTTCGTACAAAGAGCACACGTTCGCGCATAGCGGTTAGTTCATCCACCCAGCTTTTGTAGAGTTCTTTATCACTTAGGATAGTTGCAACAATGCGCGCGCCATGGCTTGGCGGCATCGAGTAATTCGAGCGGATAGCAGTTTCGACAGCCATTAATACATCAGATACTTTTTTGCTGTCGTTAGCAATGGCTGTAAGCGTGCCACAGCGTTCGCGGTAGATACCAAAGTTTTTTGAAAAAGAGCTGGAAATTAGCATTTCGGGGACGTTTTCTGCCATGTATCGCATACCTTCGGCATCTTCTGTTAGTCCTTTGCCAAAGCCCAAATAGGCACAATCAACAAAAGGAAATAGGTTTCTTTTGTTGATAAAATTAGTAACAATTTTCCACTGTTCCATGGAGAGATCAACACCAGTTGGATTGTGGCAACAGGCGTGAATTAGAATAACATCACCAGACTGAGCGTGTTGGTTTAGATGGGTCATCATTGTGGTAAAATCGAGATTGCGATTCTCGGGAGAAAAATAAGGATAGTGAAGGGGTGTTAACCCAGCAGCTTTTGCAATGGGAATGTGGTTTGCCCATGTTGGTGTGCTAACCCATATGTGGTTATTGGGATGAATTCTATGGAGGAGATCTGCACCTACTCTTAGAGCTGCCGTTCCGCCGGGGGTATGCACACAGGCAACGCGTTGCTCTTTAATGGCGGGTGCGTCTTCTCCCAGCAAAAGAGGAGGGGTAAGAACCCGAAGCTCGGCATCACCTGCAATCGCAACATAGTTTTTGCTGTTCTCTGCTTGGAGTACGCGTTCTTCTGCAATTTTGACTGTTTTTAGGATAGGTACATGACCATCATCATTGGCATAAACCCCGACGACCAGATTGGTTTTTTCGCGGCGTTCGTCGCTTCTAAATTTTGTTAGCAACGCCATAAGCTGGTCGACACCTTGTTGTTGGATTTTTTCGAACATGATGTTTTATTCTGAAATCAAAGTTTTAAATGATGGGTTAGGGCAGATGATTGGTTCTTGAAAGATTATTTGGTAGTTATTATGCTAGCACAAAATAAGTTAAGTATTCAAAAGATATTTTTTGAGGAGAAGACAATGACAAACCGTTATGACTCAGGAAGATTAGATTTGCCGTTTGTAGGAATATGCACCTTTGGCAAGTATCCTTATGTAAATGATTGGGACAATATTGACGCTGATGTTGCAGTTTTGGGAGCTCCTTTTGATCAAGGAACGCAGTGGCGTGCAGGTTCAAGGTTTGGTCCTAGGGGAATACGAGAAGCATCCACTTTGTTCTCGTTTGGGCATGCAGGGGCTTATGATCATGAAGATGATATCACTTATCTTCCATCGGGGGATGTAAAAGTAGTCGACATAGGAGACGCCGATATTGTGCATACATCCACAGAGCAAAGCCATAGAAACATTGAGTTTGGCGTGCGTAAAATTTTAGAAAGTGGTGCCATACCAATTGTGCTAGGCGGTGATCATTCAGTAAATATAGGATGCATCAATGCGTTTGCAGACGAAGACCCCATACACATTGTGCAGATTGATGCGCATCTAGATTTTGTGGATGAGCGGCATGGTGTTCGTTACGGACACGGCAATCCAATGCGAAGGGCTGCAGAGAAAAACTACGTGGAAGGATTAAGCCAAATAGGGATAAGAAACGTTTCCTCGACATCTCGTGATGGTTATGAGGATGCAAAAAAAATGGGTTCGGATATTCTTTCTGTGAGAGATTTTCGATTACTTGGGGTCGAGCGTGTGCTTGAGAGAATACCATCAGGTAAACGGTATTATGTGACCATAGATATTGACGGCTTCGATCCCTCCATAGCATCTGGCACAGGAACGCCAAGCCATGGGGGCTTTTTGTATTACGAGGGTCTAGAGCTACTTGATGGCTTATCAAAGCGGGGAAGTGTAGTGGGTGTCGACTTGGTAGAGGTTGCTCCTGATTATGATTTATCGGGTTCAACAACCACACTTGCCGCACAACTTTTGATGAATTTTATCGGGCGTATATTGTACCATAGATAACAATTTGGTTTTAGGTGTAGTAAAAATTTGAAATAGCTATAAAACTCAGCACGTTGAATAGACTAATTTGTGAAAGATACGAATAATGCGTTGAATAGTTTTTTATATGCTATTTTTAAAGATTAGGGGGCTCTTTGGGGGTGATTGCAGTGTTAAACGATTTTTAGAAAAACAAGAACAATAGATATAAGGTAGAAAAACATGAAAATGAGTTCAGTTTTATGGATGGGTTTATTGGTGGCAGGATCGCTTGGCTTATTTTTGCAGACACAGCAGGTAAGTGCGGAAGAGCTGGAAATAGTTTTTACCAACGTAACGCCCAGCAAAGGCTATTTGATGATTGTCCTTGTTGATGGGGAGGAAAATTGGCAAGAAGTCATGTCGGGTAACGCTAGTGTGGCTTCTCAATCTTGGAAACAAGAGGTTGGGGCGGAAAAGCGTCAGAGTTTTGTTTTTGATGGCTTCGATGCGAAGACTTTGCAAGATGGTAGCTATGCGATTATCGTTTATCAGGATGTAGACGCTAATGGTAAAATGAAGCAAGGTCTATTTGGTATCCCGCAAGAACCCGTTGGTTTTTCTAATAATGCACCAGTGTTGTTTGGACCACCTAAATACAAAGATGCCAAGATCAAACTAAATTCGGGCGAGAAAATCATAGAAATACCACTCCGATAGTTTTGATGACCAGTTTAGGTGGCAAATAAGACTAAGTTCGCACAAGGTATACATAGCATGTGCTTATATCGACTCTCTAACGCTCTAACATTGATATAGGCTAAATTTTATGATAGATATCTAGCAATAATACTTATTTGAAGGACGCTATAATTGCTGTAGCGATAATTTACTAAGTAGAAAAAATAATAAAGAAAGGGCTGAAGAATGTTAAATCAAACAGGTAGAAGTGTACTTTTAAAAGACACAAAGACAATAAATTTGCTAGGAATGCCTGTTGCTAGGCTTAGAAGATCAAATCTGATAGGTCTCTCTGTTTTTTTATTAACGCGGGCAGCTTTCGGTGGCGGTTCCTCCAACAGTGAGCCAATCTATGAAAGTTCTGAAATAAGTACAAAGTTAGCCGAAAACAAGCTTATTGTCAGTACTTTTACAGCCAAATCTACCGCGATGCAGGCGACAGTTTAATGTATTCACTGAGAAATGATAATAGTGATGATGGCGATGCTATTGCGTATACCTTGAAAGCTGGTGATGATTTTGACTTATTCTCTATTGATGCAGGTACTGGTGCAGTAAGCTTTAAAACGATCCCTGATTTTGAAAACCCTCCTGTTGATGAGGATAATATTCACTTCTTTTCATGTTGTAGAGTTGAGTAAGGGTGGCGTACTGGAAGACAGTATTCGTTAGAAGTCAATGTTCAGGACGTAGCAGACGAAACCGCACCAAACTTTGACTTGGTGGGTGTTGGTAGTGAAAGTGATTTCAGCTTTTAATGACGATAGATAGAGACAAGGGCTTATCAAATAGAAGGATACTCTTATTTTCCTTTTTAGTAGTGGCAAGAACTTTTACTTCTAGCAAAAGATCTATTCATCAAGTTAGATAAAGTAGAGATTCCAGAATTACAGGCACTTATTACAGAGTTTGTATTTAAGAAAACGCTAGAAAAGAAAACACACATTCCCTAGCATAATAGAGGGCAAAGGCATAATAGAGGGCAAAGAGTGAGTAAGAATGTTGATGAGAAAAGAGAGCTTTTGCGCAAAGGTAGCGGGAAGTTAGTGTTAAGGATGACAGCATTATCACTAATGTTGGCGTCTTGTGGGGGCGGAAGCAATAGTAATACGGCAAGCGTTAATAACCAAGATGTTGAGCCGTCGCTTGCCTTATCGAACAGAACTGTAGTGGTAAAAAAGGGGCTTGCTGATGATGATACCAAAAGAGTTCTGGAGGTAACTTTTAGTGAAGAGGTGACTGTTCTGGATGAGAGCCATATTAAAATTGTTAGGACAACTAACGAGAAGGGTGAAACTCTTGATCCTGTAGAGGTTGTCTCAGAGGTTGCTCTTGAAGTGGTGAAAAATCAAATTTTATTGACCTTTTCCCCATTGCAAAATTCGTCCTACAAGGTTGTTTTTCAAAAAGGTTCTCTTGCCGACAAAAACGGCAATGTTTTTGTACCATTGACAGCCAGTGGTGGGGATGAAACGCAAGAGTTTACACCAGTTTCTGAAGTTTCTGAGGATTTACCACCTGATAACAATGTACCCAATGCCCCCAATGCCCCCAAAATTGCACTAGAAGACGGAGAAAGTCGTCAGGTGGGCAAGCTTCTTTACGTTAAAGATAGCAGACCAACTTTTGTGGTAATCTTAGAAAATGCGGAGATCGGAGGCAAGGTTACTTTATATCATAATAGCGAGGTTGTAGGAGAAACCATTGTTAGCGGTAGCAATGTGGCTATAAAGGTGCAGGTAAATGCGGGTAAGCTAGAGGACGCTGAAAACATAACTATCAGGGCTGAAGTGATGAATGTAGCAGGAAAGCGTTCTGACTTGAGTGCTGAGGGTGTTGCATTTGTATTGGATACGAAGCCTCCAAATTTTGTAGAAGCGTCCCTTAGTGCCGAAGATAAAACGGTAATTTTTTACTTTGATGAGGCGATTGAGTTATCTCAAAGGAGTCTGGACAAACTTTCCAGTGGTCTTTTGTATAGTTTTCAAGATAATGCTCCACTATCGTTGGAAATTTACGGGGTAAGAGCTGCAGGTAGCCAGCTTACTTTTACTTTTTTAGACGATGTAAATCCTGTGAACGGAAAGTATTTTTTGAGGTTGGCTGATGACGTTGTCAAAGATTTAGCAGGGAATAGTGTTACGGGCACAAGTGACTTTCCCTTCTTTCTTGATTGGGTAGCTGAGCTTGCTGACATCAGTGAAGTTTACGATGGTACGCAATCACTTACAGCAGAAATCGCAAACGATTTTATAGCGGTGAAGTTGCGTCTTCATTTTACAAAGAATCTTTCCTCTAAAGGCGTTGAAAAAGATCAAACTAAGTTGATGAGAAAACTTCCAGGAGGCTATGATGAAGAGATAGCTCCTACAAATTATAAGATAGCTATCGAAAACAGCAAAGAGCTGGTCTTTTCTTTTAATAAGACTTTGGTGAGTAAGCACTCTGAAGAAATTTTTTATGTAGAGTTGGAAAAAGGGAGCGTTATGAGCGAGGCGAACTTTTTGAACACGGATGAGCTGATATCTTCTGCGGTAGTTATTGATAGAAAAGAGCCTCAAATCATGGAAGGTCGTAAGATTGACGCAAGAAAAATTCAAGTAAAATTTTCGGAACCCATACTTTATGGTACGACTGGAGAAGTTTATTTACAGAACGAAACTTCTGAAAAATTCAAAGTTGAGGTACGTGTTTTAGATTCGCCAAGAGGTTCTTTATACAGCGATACTATAGAGCTATTATCAGATGTTGATATTTTTGCAAAAGAATCTGATTATTTTATGTTGTATTCTGCAGAAGGTGTATTTGGAGATCGCAGTGAGCCACAAAATGTTTGGTCTGGTGGAAGCTCAGGCGAACAAATAATTATTTTTGCAGAGGACGAACTCTCTAGTTCTTCGTTAGATTGGGATAGCTTAACTTATACGTTAACAATGGGGTTTCTAGGTATTGAGAAAAGCAGCGGTACAGAGAATTTTATGATGCGTTGGGTGCAGAAATCGTTGAATTCGAAGGGGCAGTTTATTAGCGATGAGGCGTTGGCAGAGAAAATTAGCGTTGTACGAGATGGTGAGAGTACAAATCGTGTAGCGTCAGCCTCTTTGTACGAAGGGGAGTTGGTGATTAAGTTGAAAAAATTAGAGGGCGATAATGGGTTGGCGGCAGGGGATGTTTTGGATATCCAAGTTCAGAACGATGCATTAACAGATGTTTGGGGAGAGAAAGTTGTTAGTTTTCTTGATCAGGTGAAAGAACTAGACATTACGTTTCCATCTCTGGATGAGGATGGGTTTTTTATGGCAGAGAATGGTCGTTTTATAGCCGATGAATTTTATTTTTAACTGTAACAAAACCTTGTACAAGGTAGCTTGCCCGCGATAAATGAGGGCGGTTTGGGGGCTATCTGCCGTTATCAAGTGAGGAGAACTGGTGGCGGTCCTATTCAAGAAGCTTGGAACGAGACCAGCCCTCAAGCTGGGGTAGATCAGTACCTAGCATGCGAGCGATGTGTGTTTAAAGTTCGCACCCGTGAATTTATGACGACAACGATTAAGCTTCCTGAAGGGGAAGAGATTATCAGCATGGACGTTGGCGACCATATAAGAGCAATACCATTTGATCCATCGCGGCTGTGCTATCGGCACAGTAAACCAAACCGAGGTGCAGTTTACGAGAAAAGTCTATGACATTGCCGATACCACTTACGAGGCACAAGCTTGCAGGAGGGTCAAGCGGCGAGGTAGTAACAAGAACCACAAATGGTTGCGAGGTGCGAGTTGACATAGATCAGCTAGTAGCAATCGAGCAGAACAAAACCCAAAACATCAAGGGCGGTTCGGTAATAAGCGAAGGTTCGTGCGTTGACACAGTTACAAAGTATGCACTTAAAAAAGATTATAGATTGTGTGAAGTATCAGTAGATCTTGATAACGGCCAAGCGACCGAGAAATATAGTTATTATTACACCATCAGTGATCGCAAAATTACAGTAGATGGCTGCCATAAAGATGATCGCAGTGTTTACGCGATTACAGAAAAAAATCAGCACTTTCTCGGCAAGTGTGGATGTGAACAATCTCAAGGTTTATCCGCGTGCTATCCTTGTTTACAAAGATAATACTGGCAGTGAAGTAGAGGTAAGAGACTGCAACGTTGCAAAAACTATGGCAACTGTCGCTATTACCAGCACGGGTGATGGTTGCACTGCTGTCAAAGATGATACAGGTCTTACCAGGGAACGAGAGAAACTTGTTTACAGCCTAAACGATAAAACTGAGCAAGTACGCGGGTGTACCCCTAACGGCAAAAGCTGGTGGCTTCAAGTAGATAATTGCAACCTCAGAACCGATAAATCTGCTAAGAAAGTATTTGTACAGAAGCGGAAAATCAGCTTTGAAAATGGCCGTGAATAAAGGAATTTGTGATTATATCAAGATGGAAGGACATGTAAAGTGCGTCACTTTACACCTGCTTTGTCGTCTGCGTAGCAGCTATTCGCATCCTGGGGGTGCTCAACGATTCGGGGTTCTGGCAAAGCCAGAAAGAGAGGATTTGGGAGCAAAGCTCCAAAAATAAGGCCCATCTGACAAAAGTAAAACAAGCTATAAAATCACTTTATGTTTGTTCGGTTTCTACTCCCAGCATATCCCATCCCGTGTAAGAAAGCATCTTACAAATCGCATGCTCGATCCCTGTTTGGAGTGTTGATTAGGAGTAGTTTTAAATGTAAGCAGAAAGGTGCTTTGCAACCGCGTTCTACTGTGCTGGGGGGGGCCACAGCGGGACCCCCCCAAAAAATTCATCTATTGTAAACAGCGGTGATGGTATCGGAGGCTATGCTGTGCGTCTTTACCATAAAGCCAGCTAGAGCATTGCTAACATCCTTGCCTAAATCAAGCTCCGTGTTCAACGCATAGATCGTAAACTGATAACGATGCACTTCACCAGGGGGAGGACATGCACCACCAAACTCTCTTATGCCGTAGTCGTTCTCAAGTGTCATTGCTCCCTTTGGTAGTGCTCCACCTTTCGTAAGTGTGTTGGCATTTGCAGGTATATTAAAAACAAACCAATGCCACCACCCAGAACCAGTGGGAGCATCTGGATCATAAACAGTTAATGCAAAACTTTTTGTTCCTTCAGGGGCACCAGACCAAGAAAGATCTGGTGCAATATTCTTGCCCTCGCAACCAAAACCATTAAAAACATGCTTTAAATCCAATTGTTGACCTTCCGCAATAGCACTACTCCTTAAGACAAGAGTGTCTGCTGCATGAACAACATTTAACATAAACGCCAAAATAAATGCAACTGTTGCAATTAAATTTACTACCATTGAAAAATCTCCTTTATTGATGATGATGAATTTTCTCTGAATATAATGAGCAATTGATCTGTTTTCATTAAAATGACAGTCAAAAAATATCAAATAATGATTATTTTTTGATTTTTCTTATCTCTTTTGGGGTAACTTTAAATCGTTTTTTGAATGTTGCAGAAAAATGAGAAGATGATTGAAAACCGCAGTCCAAAGCAATACTGATAACCCTCATCTGCGTTGTTTGCAAAAGAAAGAGACCTTTTTCTAAGCGCGTGTGAAGCAAAATTTTTCCAAAACCAATACCAGAATCGTGCACTTTACGCCTCATGCTCGCTTCGCTCATGCCTAGGTATTGTGCAACGGATTGACTATTCCAGCTACGTGTTATCTCTGTTTCAATGAGCTCTCTTACCCTGCTTACTAAATTGCTTGCTTTTACTGCTATATAACATTCTTGTTTTTTGAGCCAGAGTAATGGTTCTATTAGCCTGTTTTGCAAAATTTCATTTGGCAAGATATCTTTCTTATCAAAAGTGTCACAAATCAACCCCAAAATAATGTCTACTTGATGTTCCCAGCCATGTATAAGCCTTATATTTGTAGCACTTTGAGACAAGTTCACATCATGGAAAACTTTATGAATATACTGCCTACCAAAGGCAATACCAATTGCCTGATATTGTTTATCTAGCTTGGATTGATTTTTTATTGTCACCAATGAACCAGCAGGACATACAAATACATCCCCCTTTTTTCCGGTTACTTGCAGACCATCCCGATCAAGTATCGTTTTTGAGCCATTCCGAATGAAAATCAAACATGTCTGACAAAAATACAGATCCACAAAAGTTGCCGTTGTTGCTTGAGATATGTAGAATATTGAAACATTTTGTGTTTTTTTATGCATGGTATATATTTCCAAATAGCTTATATCTGCGAGTTAGACTTTAGCGAAGTGTTTACTGTATATATGCTCACATCAAAAAAATTTCTGCAATATTTTCCATATATATTTTTCAAGAATCACAAAAATTTATACGCTTGTAAGTGGTGACACTATTCCTTCTTCGGTTACACGCGATATTTCTAAAGCTGATATCGAGGCAAGGAAGGAGTTTTAATGCGTGACATCGCCTTGAAAGCAACTTTTCTATCTCTGCCGTTATTGGTTCTTGCAGGTGTTGCCCTATGGGCTTAGAGCTCTGATGATAGAACCGCTCAATGCCTTTGGGTAGGGCAGTAAATTGCTCTGCACGCGTTTTTGCAAGAGCAAGGTTATCGATGTTACTACGACACATATTGTACGTCCTTATCTCTAAGAAGGTACGGCAATATTTCAAAGTACACGAAAGGACGCAAAATAGTGTTCCGAAAATCAACATTATTGTTGACATCAGGTGATCATCTGATACCCTGAAATTGTGAGTATTTCAGTGGGTATCAGAAGGTCGCTTTGGCGACCTTTTGTGTTTAATGGGGTAGGGTGAAGCAATAAGAAGCTTAACACCTATAAAATATTAATAAGAAACTTCGCCGATATACCTCCGTAGGTATTGACGGTTCCACCATTTTATGCTAGAACTTTCCTTATGGAGTGAGTCCTAGGTGCAGGAAATGAAGGTAGTTGGTGGAACCGAGGGGGATCGAACCCCTGACCTCTACAATGCCATTGTAGCGCTCTCCCAGCTGAGCTACGGCCCCTCATTAAAGGCTATTTTATAGAGTTTCTACTGTTAACCTGCACAAAAACAAATATCAAGCCTTTTCAATAAAGACTAAGCTTTTTCAGCAACCGCGAGTGCCTTTACCCGGTTATTTAATCGAGATATTTTTCTATCGACTGTTTTTGAGGTAAGAATTCCTTTTGTCACGCCTCTGTGAAGCTCAGACATTGCTTTTCGCAATGCAGCTTGTGCGTCTGCTACTTTGCCAGATAAAATCGCTTCATCAACTCGCTTTACAAAACTCTTTACACGACTTTTGCCTTTGCGGTTATATTCTCGCTGTTTCATGTTTTGACGAATACGTTTTTTCGCCGATAAATGATTTGCCATGATGCTTACACTACTACTCAAAAAAGGTTGCAAAATAAAAAAACCAACATATAACACAATTAAGATGTGCTTATCTGTTGCATACATTCTATAATTTTACTTGAACGAGCATCGTATCTCAATGAATAAATTTGGTCAAGCCTCAATTGACGGAAAATTGTAAAGAAATTGTAAAGAAAGTTAATAAATGGAAAATAAAATTGTGATCGCTAATTGGAAAATGAACCATCTTGACGATCAGGGGTGGGCGTTATGGAAACAAATTTCTCAGGATGTTCACTTAGAGGAAGAGAGTACTTTGCCTGATATTTGTATTTGTCCTTCGTTTCTTGGGCTGGCTAAAATCAGCGAGAAGAAAAAAGAGACTATCGCTGCTAGTAATCTTTTTTTAGGAGCTCAAGACGTTAGCAAGTGGCAGGATGGTGCTTTTACGGGGGAAGTATCTGCCCAAATGCTAAAAGAATGCGGTTGTCATTATGTTATTATTGGTCATTCTGAACGACGCAATCTTTTTGGGGAAGATAATGTTACGGTCAAAGAGAAGGCTTTACGCCTCAAAGAACAAGGACTAACAATTGTGTTATGTATTGGAGAGAATAGCAATGAAAAGGAAGCAGGACTTACTTACAGTACGCTTTCTACTCAAATAGAAGGCGCATTTGGCGAAATAAATCAGTGGGGAGACGCAAAAATTATAATCGCCTACGAACCAGTTTGGTCTATTGGAACTGGAAACGTGCCTGATAATCTTTACATACAAGACGTTATAGAACACATAGCTACTTACGCTAATTTGTTGATAGGTAAGAATATTTCAGTTTTGTATGGAGGATCTGTTAATGAAAATAATGTTCGCTCTTTACGTAAAGTTCAAGGTATTGGTGGTCTCCTGGTTGGCGGGGCAAGTCTTTCCAGAGAGCAGTTCATCGGCATTGTTAAATCGTTTAAAAACCAATAAAACAAGACACACTAATCGGGCTAAGCTGGAAATGATTCGCTTATAAAAGCTTGGTGTCTTGCCAATTCTTCCTCGTTTGCTTTTCTGATGATATTATTGCCTTTTGCGGGCTTATCTGTAAGCGGTGAGGTGTCTGTTTCTACATTCAAGCGTAGCTCTTGCTGGTATCCTCGTAAACGTGCGTAGACATCAGCAAGTAGCTTCACATCAATAAGAGCACTATGCTTACTACGAAGAGACAGATCGATGCGGTAGTAATTGCAAAGTGCATCTAAGGAGTGTGATTGACCAGGGAGACGTTGTCTTGCAAGTTGAAACGTATCTACTGTGGGGTTGTTTAGTGCGGGATAGTGAATCCGCTCTAGCTCAGAATTTAACATACCGACATCAAATACAGCGTTGTGTATAACAAGGGTGTCAAGTCCGATATATTCTAGGAAGTCATCTACTATTTCGCTAAACCTAGGTTTATTTTGAAGAAAATCATTGCTGATTCCATGAACTTCAAAGGCACCTTTTTCAACCTTGTATTGAGGGTTTACAAAACAATGAAAATAATCCCCACTTGGTACCATGTTAATGAGTTCAATAGCTGCAATCTCAATGATGCCTGATTTTTCAGGATTCAAACCCGTTGTCTCTGTATCTAGAATGATTTCTCTATTCATGCCGTACCAGTTTGGTTCTTTTTCTCTATCTCTAGTAAGGGTTTGAGAAATTGTCCAGTAAAACTGTTCTTTACATTGCTAACGTGCTCAGGTGTTCCGCAAGCAACCATGTAGCCTCCTTCATCACCGCTCTCAGGTCCAAGATCAATAACCCAATCGGCACACTTGATAACATCCAAGTTATGTTCAACCACAATCATACTATTGCCCTGATTAACAAGATCTTGCAAAACTACCAATAGCATGCGCACGTCTTCGAAATGCAAGCCTGTTGTTGGTTCATCCAAAAGATAAATAGTATCGCCTGTATCGCGTTTGGTAAGCTCTTTGCTAAGTTTTATTCGTTGTGCTTCGCCGCCAGAAAGGGTAGTCGCTTGTTGCCCAAGTTTGATATAGCCTAACCCTACATTTTGCAGGGTTTCAAGCTTACGACGAATTTCTGGCATCACAGAAAACAATTTGGTTGCTTCATCAACTGTCATTTCTAAGACATCGGCAATGCTGTAGGTTTTTTTATAGAGAATCTGAAGTGTTTCGCGATTATAACGTTTTCCTTTGCAATTGTCGCAAGTCACGTAGATTTCGGGTAAAAAGTGCATTTCTATTTTGATGAGACCGTCACCACGGCATTTTTCGCACCGACCACCTTTGACATTAAAAGAAAAACGGCCAGGAGAGTAACCACGGGCTTTTGCTTCGGGAAGCGAGGAAAACCATTCTCGGATAAGGGTAAAGAGACCAGTGTAAGTAGCAGGGTTAGAACGAGGTGTACGACCAATGGGTGATTGATCAATTTCAATAATTTTATTGATAGTCTCAAAACCAGCAATATGCTTGTAAGGTAGTAAAAAGCTATTTTTCTTAAAAATCAAGTTCTCTAGAGCGGGAAGTAGTGTTTGATTGATAAGTGATGACTTACCGCTTCCAGAGACTCCAGTGACCACACACAAAGTTTTTAGAGGTACGTTTACGTCAACATTTTTTAGATTGTTGCCAGAAGCGCCTTCTATTCTGACAAAAATATGGGAAGATGGCAAAGGGCAGATGGGCTTTTTGTTGTTCTTTTTGGTTGGATCGTAGGCAATTCTGCGATTTTCAGGCACAGCAATAGAAAGCGTGCCGTTGATGTATTGCCCTGTAAGGCTTTTCTTGTTATTGAGTATTTCAGCAAGGGTACCCTCTGCAACCACCTCGCCACCGTTTGAGCCAGCACGAGGGCCCATATCTACGATAAAATCAGCTTGTTCGATGGTATCTTGATCGTGTTCGACAACAATTACGGTATTGCCAAGATCTCTCAAACGAACAAGCGTTTTGATGAGACGGGCATTGTCTCGCTGGTGCAGCCCAATAGAAGGTTCATCAAGAACATACAATACGCCAGTAAGACCAGAACCAATTTGCGAGGCAAGCCGTATTCGCTGGCTTTCTCCCCCCGATAGGGTTCTGCTCATGCGGCTGAGGGTAAGGTAGCCAAGACCAATGTTTTCGAGAAACGTCATGCGTTCAATAATTTCACGCAAAATACGGAAAGCGATCTCTTGCTCTTGCGGGGTAAGAAACTGATGAATACCTCGGAACCAATCAAGACCTTCTCTGATGCTAAAACTGCAGATCTCGCTGATGTCTTTGTGATTGATTTTTACAGCAAGTGCTTCCACACCAAGGCGTCTACCGTTACAAGAAGGGCAAACCTTTTGCCGTGTAAAGGATTGAAGGTATTCATCGAGGCGATCCCGCTGCCATTTTTCTTGGAGCATTGGAATGATGCCTTCAAAGACTTGTTCGTATTCTTTTTCGATGCCTCTGTCATCAGTAAAACGGTAGAAAACAGGCTTTTCACGGCCGTAAAGGATCGATTTATAAAGCTCTGCAGGAAATTTATTAACCGGTGTATCAAGGGTGCAATCGTACAATTTAGCAAGATGAAGTAAGATACTTTGGTGACGTTTAGAAATAAGAATACGCAAAGGACCAAGTGCACCTTTATTAATCGATAGGTTGGTGTCAGTGATAACGAGATTCTCTGCAAAA
>JARBEQ010258524.1:0-10644 GCA_030265355.1 Tritonia tetraquetra
GGAGCATTGTTAACCAAACAAAAAATTGCCTTTTAAGGACAATAAAGATCATATTATTATTATTATTATTATTACTACAATAAATATCACTGTTGCTGCCACTACTACTACAACTACTACTACTTCAAATACCACTGTTGCTGCTACTACTAATACTACTACTATACTACTTCTGCTACTACTACCACCACCCCTCCCACTACTACTACTCCTGCAGCTACAACAACTACTTATACTGTTGCTGCTGCTGCTTCTACTACAGCTAATACTACTACTACACATCTACAACTACTACTACTGCTGTTGTTGCTGCTGCTACTACTACCATCACTATTACTGCTACTTCTACTACTCTACAACTTCTACTACTGCTGCCGTTACTACTACTAATACTATACTAACTAGAGAGAGGTGGGAATGGAAAAGCGCGTGGCTGGGTGAAAATGGTCAGTGGTCAGCCCTGCAGGCTTTTGAACTTTGTCCTGGTGCTTTGTAGGCTTTTTGGGCCTGGAGTGGTTGGAAAAGTTTTCAATTTAGACCCCTTTTTTATGTATTCTTTTGTTTACTTGTTTGTTTTTAATCCATGATTTGTTCCTTTTTTCAGATATCCCCAAGATTGTTGATATTCTCAAAACTAGAACAGTTTTCTGCACCTTCAAGACATCTCTTTCTAAGACTTGAAATTTTTTTTTTTTTGTAGTGGTTGTGTCATCATGTGAGAGGAATTTGACATTGATTGCCTTTTTTTAAGACTTTGTCTATTTTCATCACTTATTAGATCAGAGTATTCAAGTTGTGTCAGCATTCATACTAAAATGAAATAATTTGAAGGCCATTTGAGGAAATAGGCTTCGGCCTGAGTCTACCTCTAGGCCACTTCGTTTTATGTCGTTAGCATTTGTGTAACGCAACATATGTCTCCATAGGAAGTCAATTGTGATGAATGCTATATTTCATCTCAAGACATAATTTGTTAGTCATGAGAACATTATAGCTAAAGCTTTTGGTAGATGTGAGTTGTTTGTGTCAGTGAAAAAGAATTAGTTTGTGTCATTTTTTTTTATGGGTGATGTATTTTTGAATGTGTAAATACATGTGAAAGTTTAAGATTGGAATCTGGAATGTTTTTTCTCTTGGCTGTTACTATTCCAAGTGCCTTTTGATCTCGTATGAAGATTTTATGACAACATCTTTGACAGTGGATCATCTCCCTTCTTCAAAGTCGTATTTATCATTTCACTGCTGAATCAATCCTGCTTTTTATTGATTCATCTCCAAATTGACCATTGGGTAAGTTTAGAGATTTAATAAAAATTGTTCTTTTCCATTACATTTTATTTAGAATGCACGTTTCAGTGAATATTGGTATTGTATTGTCTTGAATGCTAGCTGGATACTTTGCAAAAATGGGAAAGATCTAGAGAAATAATAGTGCCTGCAGGAATATGAATGACCTCCTTATCTGTGACTGTCAGACATTATGGTGTGCCCATGGCAGAGACCACCTTGGTCTATTGATTAACAATTTGATATTTTTAATTGGAGTGAAAATCAGAGCTGCCAAGTGCCATGGAACTTCCGTGGCAGCCACGGAATTTCGATCCTTGCCACTGATAAACAGATTCATAAAAAAAATGCCACGGATTTGAATTGTTTTTAAAGAACAATAAATTCGAATTAAGAGTTTGATGAGCAAGAATTGGACAGATTGATCCTTTTTTTGTCATGTCGATACTCTTTATTTATTTGTCTAATATTGACTCCCTCAGTATCATCGTACAATGAAAGGTATCGCCTTGCTGAAAGAAGAAAGAGGCATTACCAATACAATATGTCCGTTGTTGGCGCATTCCGGTCATTCGTGCGTTCATTTACTTTAAATCCTGTCTTGTGATTATGGTCTTCGATTTTTAATAGTTCGGCGAGAGATGAAATGAGTTATACGTCAGATTACGGTGACGAGGAGTTGTTTACTAGTACTAATGACGGAGAGCTAGATTGTCCAACGTCGACAATAGATAATGATTCGTTATAGAAAAAAATGTATAGAAAAATTTGTTACTCATTACAGTGCATGATGTGCTTTTAACCTTGGAAATGGCTGACAGCAACCTTCCCAGACAAGATTTTGCTCCTCCATGGTTGAAATTTCCATCAGAAACAGTGGTAATTGGACATTCATTTCTCTTTGCAAATCATTCTTAGTAGATTGATTAAGTCTCTAAGTTATTATTGATGAATTACAGGCGAGTAATAGATTATGGATATGGTTAATTCCCTTTGTTATCAGGAATATTGAGTTAATTTGTCTGACTTGAATGATACCTCTCATTATAACTGAGTTTCACTGTAAGTGTTTGAACGCAGGTCTGTCAGCTTTATGGCATGACTCCACTATTACGAATAGTATTCGAAATAAACATTTTACTTCAGAATGTTCTGACTGTCCTGGTGTGTATTTATTTCATAAGATGACATTCAACAGCTTTGTAGCCAATTTCAGAATTCCATAAAGGGGATGTAAAACTTTATCTAAAAATTGGTTAATTTTTACCAAATTTATAATCAAGAAGGATATATATAAATATATATATATATGAAATTTAGAAGTGTTTTTTTTTTTTTTTTAGAATTATAGAAAGTTGATGTCAATTGCCTATTCAGACCATCTATAACTCCTTGCCAAAAATCATTTAAAAGAAATAGACCATTATTGGTCAGTCCATAGCTTTCTGTGACGCTTTAAAGATTTGTTTCAAAAGAGATCATGTCACACAGTGTCTGATTTGGTTTTTGTTTAGCTTTACTTTTTTCATATTATCTATTTGCAGAAGTCGGCAAGTCAGAAGTCTAATACATATCAAGGTGATAGAACTCGTCCCCGAAGAGAAGACCCATATTATTCTCGATCTGACTTTAATCGTCTCCATAGACAGAACTCTTTTGATTTCCACGAAGGTTTGGAGTTTGTTTGATCGAATCCCATGAATGCTGTTGATTAATCACATTTTGATATACACTCTTTGTCACTTTTGTTGGTAGAACTGTTAAGGAGTTTGCAAGAAATAGAAGAAAATCATTTATTAATTAGTATCTATTTGTTTTGTTGCCAGTTATCTTCACTGAATGATTTCAGACAATTTCTAATTAAACCCTTATTTTGTGAAGGGTCATGTGTACGCCTGAAATTTAAGTTTGCCTTCCACTTAGACCCTTATAAACAGGGTGTCCACTGAAGTCGAATTTTAGTCTGTTTTTATTTAGCCGTTGTCTGCGAAACTGTACGAGCGCTCAAGCTCCTACAAAATGGAGGTAAAGAAGTGCCAATTTCCTGATTCACTGCATGGTGGTATTACACACTTAAAAAGAATCTAATTATTTCCCGGACGGATATCCTCAGATTTCGTTCGATCTCCACTGCTTTAGCTTTGTTCGTACATAACCTATTTCACGATGGTGATTTTAAAAATTCAAACCTAGTAATTTGAAATTAACGAATTTATTTGGTCACACAGTCCGACGTTAATGGCATTCATTTTTATCTATCAGGCGCTCACGGGTAGTCTAGACAACATTACGAACATTGACTGTTTTCTAGACAAGGCAGGGTTCTACTTTCATTTTCCCTTTCGATCTGCCACTTCGTCTGATACTGATAGAATAAATTAATTACGTGATTTTATTTAGAAATCGTCTTTATTATCTTATTACAAGTGGTAAACCAGTATGAGTTTAATTATTTGTAGGTATGAAAAGGGCGGGAATGAAGTGGATGGTTGAAACAATATGTGATTTGCCCACTAATTAATTTGTCTCACTGTTTAAGTAAAACTACCAACACATTTTAACTTGACTTCAAAGTTAGGGGTGAGGTTAATGACTTTGGGTTTTTATAAGCTTTTGAATTTAGCTACCTTATTGGATTGTCAAGGGTTAAGGCTTTACATCGTCATCATACGGGCTCACAAAAAACTGCTTATAATAATAGGGGCTACACTTTGAGATACCTGGTGATGCACATCTTTTGGCGGTATGCAGGTATGTTTCTTATTATTGATTTATAATGCTATTGTAGGTTCATGTTGGAAGTTTTTTCTGTGAATGTTAAAACCATTATACTCTGCTTTCTTTGTTGAAAAGTTGTATTTTTTTAGGTTGGACTTTAGTCAGGACACCCTGATAAAGTATGATGTGATAGGAAATGTTTTTTTGCTGTTGTTGTGATTGGAATTGTTCATCATACATTCATTTTCCCACATTTCAGGTAAACGATATCCTCCTGGTCCAGGCAAATACAGACACCATTCAGTCGATGATGATTATGGTGGTTACTCCTATGGTTATGGGTACTACCCTTCTAATTACAATTATGAAAAGTATGGCATGCATTTCAGTTCCCAGCCTTCATTAGCTAGGTCAGGAAGCAGAGATGGAAAATATCCACCCGGAAGACTCAACCAGGTTCGTCTTTTTTCAAAGATTTCTTCAAGTTAACTACACAATGAATGTAGCAGTTAGCGTTATAATGTGGAATGTTGTCAATATTGATTTTAATATTGTTGGTGCCAAAGTAGGTTAAATGCTTTACAGCAGGGTTTTGTTGATTTTTTACAAATTTTTAAATGGCTAAAAGCAATCTTATAATCATAAGTTGTCATTCCTTTAAACACGAAGAATACCCAACTTGCCTAGGAGTGGAGCTTGACCAGAGACTCACATTAAACAAACATGTTGAAACAATAGTCAAAAAGACATCTTCAAGACTAAATCTTCTGAAACATCTTGCATCCACCAACTGGGTCAATAAAATGTCTCTACCGTAACTTTATATAAGTTATGTCCGGTCTGCCTTCAACTACTCACTACCCTTACAATCAATAGCCAGCAAGAACTCTTTTATCAGACTAGATACGGCACAAAACCAAGCATTATGTTTTGTTTCTGGAGAGATATGAGAACCAGCGAAACTGAGGAAGACAAGAAAATGATTGATAATTGGTCAAACAAACACAGAATATGAAAGTGGTGAGGGACTTCTTCTCATCGTTGCTCTGCCAGTCTTTTCGGCCAACACCTGGGACACTAGACTGAATGACAGGTCTGTGTTCATCTTTCCAGCAAGGATTCTTGAGGAACTGGGGGATCTCCTTGGTCGTGTGATCCTGGATATCTGGATGCCTCCTTTCAAGGTGTCCGGTGAATGAAACTTCCCCTCCTCTTAAGTCTTCCCTTTGCTGGCTGAGCCATTCTGTCTTTCATGGGATGGCCTGGCAGACTCTTGTACTTGGCTGCCTGGGTCATTATTTTCATGTCTTTTCTGTCTTCCATGGGTTGTGATCCTGTGATGGTTTCCAGCTCCTTGATGGGGGTTGATCGCATGGCTCTTGTGATGATTCGGGTCACTTGGTTCTGCACCTTGCTGACTCGATCAAAGTTGGATTTGGTCAACACCAGAGATAATAGATGGGCGCATGACACCAGAGGAAGAGTGCTATTTAGCTATATCACAAGGCCTAACATTAAGGATGAAATTAACGACATTGGGAGAACACACCAGTCTGCCCATACCTCAGGGATCACAGATACCAGCTCCTCCCCACACACCCCTCAATACACTTCTTAGATGCAGCACAATTGAGAACTAGCTGCTGAAGGAAGATGGCATTGCGCTGTTATGAGCGGCCTGCTCACAGTAAAAACGGATTTAACAAGTTGCTATTCCATATTTGCCAAATAAAGAGAAAAAAATGTTCCTTTGTGATCCAAACAACAGTGTTGTGGCCAGCTCTGTGTCCAGCATTGCTGAACACAGAGCTTGAAAAACTCTTGATTAGGTCGATAAGGCAAGCAGGTAATCAGCCCACTGTGCCCGAACCTTGAATGGCGTCACATTTTTATGTGTTGCCCAAGTTTTGGCCATAACAATATTTACTTGTTGCCTTGATGTCAAACCCCTCAGCTATAATAACCACATATTAAGGTGGACACTAGGTCTGCAACATCCAGGTTTGCTATTTTGTTTTCTTAGCCTCTCGCCCTCGTTATAGAGTAGAGGGGTGCACTGGCCACATTCATTATGCCATTTTTTGGGGGTATTGACAATTCATTCTTTTCTTTCTTTACAGATGAATGGGAATGCCATACTCAATGGTCCCCATGACCTATTTGAACCATACTATCAGCAAGGATCCAAACGGGGCTATCCTGATAGAGATTCACATAGAGATTTGCGAAATGGTGATGGGAAGGACAAGGATAAGGGCCCTGAAAAGGACCGTCCCTTTACTGACGACTTTGTGAGTTTGATGATTCAGTTATCAAATTTGAATTGTCCTTCTTGTGTCAGATGTGACACCCTTCTGCAGCTTTCACTTTATTTGTTGTTTTGTTATCCATTATACCTCTAAGGAGTGTTACAGCCAGCTCCATGTCCAGCGTTGCTGAACACAGTGCTGGAAGAACTCTGGATCAGGTAGATAAGGCTATGGATCAAGAATTCCAGACAAGCGAGTGATCAGCCCGATGTGTCCTGACTGGCATCATGAGCAATACACTTAGTATTAATCAAAGTCAGGCCAATAACAATTTACTGTAGCCGTTGTAGGGGTACCCCCTCAGCTATTAATAAAAACTGGGCAATCAAGTGTTTTTCCTTAACAAATTAGGATTTTTACACTCAATGATTATAAAAGTGTCTATATTGTTGTTATTTTAATAGAATCTTAGCTCTGTGCTGTTTGATTTTTCAAAGCCCATTAATATGGGATTGGAGTTTAGAACATACGCAGGTTGCTATCCGATAAATCTATTTAAAAAGTTGTTAGTTTTGCGCCCTTGGCAACACATTTTAGGTCATATCAAAGGCGGGATGTCTGAATTATAGTCCATACCTAATAGGACCACAAGGCCCCCCGATTAACCTTCAACAGACCTGCCAACCCGTACGATTTCGCATATCTTAGTAGACTTTTTAAGCAAAATACGCGGATACAATTTTGACTTATTTTTCCTCTTTGGGAGTACGATTTTCGTGTCGGATCGATCAGCATATGTGTTTCGAGCGATAAGGCCTTATTTTCTGCGAAATAACAAATTTACTGAATGTATTGGAGAAAGGAATGGTGTATTATTTATTTACGCATGCATACTGTAGTCTAGTTGTATCAATGCTCAGGTCATTTAATTTACAATACCATTTTTGTTCAGTCACCAATACTTTCTTTTTTTACAGTATTTAATTCGTATTCTGTGAGTTGAAAATCGAACTAATACCTTGACGGAACTCACAGATTTCGCTCGATCTCTAATCTCCGCTTTATTTAGTGCCAAGACCCTGATCAGCCTTTTTACATTCGAAAACTAGTATTTAAAAATGAATCTATTCATTTGATCACTCGCTCGGACGCTGCATTCTAGTCTAGACAGATTTCTACTCTACCGGTCTGGTTTGTCGGTTCATCTGATCACTGATAAGAGAGTGAATGGTGCGAGTTTTTTTTAGAAATCGTCTTTATCATCTTATTGCTCATGCGTATGTATGGGGTCATTATTTGGTAGGAAACGGGCGTGAATGAACTTGATCCCAGTAGAAAGAATGTGATTTAGCCACTTTGTAAACATTTGGGGTGTGGTTATGACTGTTAATTTTTAGATGCTGTTGGATTCTTAGGGTTTGATGTGGGAATGAATTACATAACCATTCCTAAACTAGTATCTGGGGGTTAATTTATATTAGAGAGAATTACATGACCATTCCGCGCAATGCTTAATACATGAAACGTTGCTGAAAACTGAAAATTTGGATTTTTACATAGAAAATACTCTCTTTGGCATGAAAATAGTATTTTTTAGCTCATGGAATGTTAGGCATATGTGTATCTGTACTATATATATATATTATTTAATGCCGTGAAACTTGTTTAACTGAACATTTTGCTTGTAAGCGCGACTTTACGCAGAAAATACTAGTTTTGGGCTGATGGAATACTAGTTTCAGTCTTTGAGGGTTCGCAGGTCTGCTACAATACCTATAAATTGTTTTTAACATTCCACTGTATTATTATATACAGTTAAAACTCGTTATGACGCCAACTTTGGTGACAGTTGAAAATTGGTGGTATAACGAAATGGTACCTGGTACAAGGTGCAATCATGAAATTATTATGCTTGGCGGATGGTTTGGTCTCATGCGATAGGCCTACCAGCCTCTCACTCGCAGTGTGTTGAAGGCCGGCAGCGAGGCGGTGTGTTGAAGGCCGGCAGCGAGGCGGTGTGTTGTTAGTGTTAGCATAGCGACAGTGTGATAAACTAATAAACTGACGTGCGTTCAAGTAGGATAGCGAAAGGAATCATGATTTATGCATTGTCATTGGACAAGGTATTCCTGACTGGGGCTTTCTAAATTAGGTCGCTTCGGTCTCACGTTACTTGATTCTTCTCTGAAGGATTATTGTTCTTGGTGTTCTGGTACTAGCTAATAGTTCCGCCCGGACCTATCGCTTAGTTTGAACAAGCTGGCTGTATAACGAGCATAATTTGTACTATAATATTACAATTGGTTCTTTGCCTACGGATGGCAGTATAACGGGATTTTAATAGTTTTTATATAGCCAACCATTCTGCTCATGACGATTATTGGCGGTGTAACCAGCTTTAACTGTAATTGCTTTTGAGAAGCTCCTCCTTTTTAAAAGTTGGTGGATGGCACCGTTATGATAGATAAATATTATTTTATTCCTTTATAAAGGATTTCATATGTTTGTCCATTTTTATTTAGCCATCTTTAAATGGAACTGGAGAGACCCCTACTGATTCCAAGACAAAGCCTGGTTCAGGTGTTTGGGGTATGTTCATTTTCATGCTTTTGTTTGTTTGAATGGTTGTTTTTTAGGTATTAATTATCATCAAATGTTGGCTTTATCTCTTGTGGGCCTCATTCTTTATCCTTGGATGTCCAAGTAAAAAAATAATGAATTGTCACAATTTCAGCCTGGCAATGGTCAAACAAATATTTTCAGATTTGACTGATCATGCAAAATATTGTATTTTCACAACTATGTGGCACCATATGTCTTAGATTTTTGTGGTACTCCTGCACCTAGGTTATGATGTTTTGACTGATTGTAAAATTGGTTTTTGGCTTGGCATTGACAGTGGCATTCAAACATGATCATGAATTGATACTTGGTACCAATATTATCACATGACTACTGTGCAAACCTTTTGATTAATGCAATATTCATTCATTTGATTTCCAGAAAATCCGCCTAAATCTTCCAGCAGAAGTGAAGAGTCTGGTGATTTGTTGAAAAATACATCTCCTGGTATATACAAAGCCTTGGTGCCAAGCAAGGTATTTTTCTTTTACCTTTTTATAAAAATCAATGTCTGTATTAGCAATGACAAGGTAATAAGGGAGAAAAACATGGTACATGAACTTATGTATGCTCTAATACAGGTGGTTTACAGTGCCATTTATCTTCTGATATTTTTTTTACTTTATATCCTGTGAGTTTTATACTTTAAAAAAAAATGAGACTTTGATGCGCATCGAATTATAACTTTCTTCGGTACTTTTCAGAGGTCACACTTTTCTGCCATACGGTGGAATTCTGCCTCCGCTGTCATAAATTCTTCCTCCATCAAAAACCTGTTCTCAGATTTTCTTGGTGGTGGGAAAATGCGAGATTTTGAATGTACGAATCTACGATGCGCATCTTGTGTTGAAACTCTTTATCACTAAAGAAAGGAATATATTTGCCGCATACTTACTGTAGTACAGTAGTATCGGTGCTCGGAAGATAAATGATACTGTAATATACTCATTTTACAATTTACTTTGCATTCTATGAATTCGATACTATTAAAAAGAATTTTAAAATGTTTGTGCCGGATCACACATATTTCTGATTTCATGCGACTTTCACTGCATAACTCTGACTGTAGTGTTTTATTTTTAGTCAAGTCTTGAAAAGCTGTTGGATTTTAAGATGTGCTGCTAAGAATGAATTACATAACAGCCATTTCTTCACTGACATCTGGGGGAGATTAATCTTTGTACTAAACGTTGTTGGAAACTGACAATGTTTATGTAGAGAATTTTTTACTTTGAAAATATTCTTTTTGAGCCCATGAATACATTTTTCAGTTGTTGGAGTTTGGTAGGTCTGATTTAGTGTGGAATTAACATTGCGTAACCACCCCATGAAAATTTCTGAGTGGCACCTGTGACTTTTGTTTTCTAGTCACCGATCATCATGTTTGTCTATTTGATTAGAATAGAGTATGGAATTTTATGTAGAATTCGCCATTGTTATTAGCATTACTAGTGTATTTGTATTGTCAATATTAGAAAGGGAATGGGCGGGAGTGAACAAGTCTAGTGGAGTCTTTGGGTTTTGGAAAGCTGCTGCAATTTTAAGGGTTACTGAATTGGATAGGTCATTCCTTCACAGGCATCTGGAGGATATATATTGTAACGCGAGCCGTGGAGTAATATAATTATTATATTTACTCCATGGTTCCGTCACCCGTTTTGTCTTTAGGGGATGAGATACGGTCTGAAAATGAGAAGTGATAGAAAGTGCCTGTATTGGCTCGTTAAATTAGCACAGACTAACACCAAGAAGATTATATATTTTTGGG
>JARBEQ010258535.1:0-10643 GCA_030265355.1 Tritonia tetraquetra
GCGCTAAAACGAAAGATAATGAATGGACCAATGCGTTTGGCCAATTAATAAATAAGATTACAGATGAGAGGCCTCTCAGTATCGCGATCTAAGTGGCCGAGTCGTCTAGACGGCCGGGTTGTTCGGACGGCCGTGTAGCCCGGAAGTTACTCTAGATTTTGAATGGTGGTATCAGACACTGAATCCACTCACCATAATTCGTCACAATCGGGACAAACGCGTTTAACCTCCTCATATCTCTAAATTTTCACAAATCATGTTCAGAACACGTAGACATGTAATCACCATTGACCAAGAATTTCACAAGTCAAGCGATGACCACACAGCGTACGTCGTTTACGAGAAGGGCGGTAACAGGCCTTGGAGGTGTGAACTGCCCCCCGTCGAGGACAGAGCAAGGCTTGGCTGCCGGTAAATTTATAAAGAAGGGGTAACAGATTTCCCTCTTTTATGTTGACCGTTTGACCGCCAGATGGCCACGGGCGGCGTGGATTAGAGCACAGTATGATGAGTGTGAAGTCGGTGTGTCAGTGATCACATCAACAAACTGTGATCTTACTTTCTTCAATCCTTATCATGGACTTGTCTCGGTTGTCTTTTCAACATTTCACCACTGCACTGCAAATGACGAGAGTGAACTCGGATCCCGTTGTGCACGTTAAAGAACCCTTGCAGTTAAAAATCGATAAATAAGAGTAGGCCGCTGTCCAGCGAAATTAATTCCTTCCACAAAAGGTCACAGTGGGTTGATCACCTGCTTGGCTTAATATCTTGATCCATAGAAATCCAGACTCATTGTGCTGGCCCTACACTGTAATGGTAAAAGGGAATTGGATAAGAAAAGAAAGAAGATTTGTTTGCGCCAACAATGAAAAGGTGAATCTACCCAACATAATAACCCTTGTTTGCATGAGGATGCTTGTGTGTGTCTATGTATGAGTTCAGGTTCTACCACTCTTGGCAGATGTCTGCTAGTGTGCCCAGCTCTCTAGCATCACAGCGATTTGTGTCTTTTATCTGATCTAGTCATTGTCTTCAGTACCTATTATTATCAAAGAGTTTTTTTCCTTGGTATTGATGCGATATCAATTTTACTGTCCATGAGATTTCACCATCTATTTTAGAGTGTATAAGTTTTCTTTCGACAACTACACCAGACTTTTTATTAATTTCTTGTGATAACATGCGAGTACCTATACATTAGATTTTTAATATATTTTTTTTTTACATTTCAGGTGGATACTCTCCTATGTCCTAATTGCTTAGAAACAATGCCATTATCTGAAGCAAAGATGAAAAAAAATAGGTAATTTATTTTTTCAAGTATTTTCATGAGGTGTTGTTTAGTACTTATATGATCCTATCACAGTCAGTTGATGCCACTTCTTCACTTTATTATAATTTAGTTATAAATAGGCTGTTTGTGTCATATTGACATTACCATTTTTCAGTCAGGTCTTCTGAAATAAGATAACATCAGGTGGTTTAATTTAGAATTATAACTACTGCATTCATTATAAACAGTTGTCTTAAAATACTGAGGAGAATGACAATTGTTTTGTTGAAAATATCCAATATTCTGCCTTGAAGGGGTAGGTGTGTGAAGCCAACAATTTGGTTCTAAATCAGCAGGAGGCTGAAAAGAAAATTAGAGAGAAAAACAAGGAAAGGTATGGGCCCATCTCCAACTGAAATGAAAAAAAGAAGACGATTTGAGATGGATTTATTTTCTTTTGAATGTGTGAGATTATGCTTTACAAGAAGGCAGTCTTACCATACCATTGCAAAATGTTTTGTTACCTTTGGATTGCCGTTCTTTTCAGGTGTAGTAATTGCTTTGTCTGCTGTCTTTGTGGTAACACATTGATGACTCGAGCCACCACCAGTCATGCACAAGGTGCGACTGCAACTGCCAATCCTGAGGATGCTGCAAAGACACCAACAAAGAAAATGTATTACATGGCTTGTGGTTTTTGCCGTTGGACCACCAGAGATGTTAACTTGCCTGATCAGACTGCTTGTAAGTTCTCAAATATCTATTTTTATTGGATTAACCCTTTCACTCTTACAGTGCCACCCGGCATCGATTCACTCTTACAGCGCCTGGGGCTGCCCGATACAAATAGTGTTATTAATGGGGCTCGATCAAACAAAGGGAAGTTACTCTAGTATTTCCACCCCTACTTTCACTTTCATAAGCCAGCATGTTTACACTAGAGACCAATTTTGTTTCTGCCCCAAAACATGTCATTTTTACCCCTGCTAGACTTAGTTGTTAGGGACTATGTTCTGGTTCATACAAAGTTAGGCCGAAAATATACAGAAACGTTATACATTGCGACAGCTGTGGGTCGGCTCAAATTGTAAAATATACAGGTACGGACTGAAACTAACCTCGCGATTGTTGTGGTGGTGGTGTAGAATAAAAGGAAACGCATTCGTATCATCTCTGTGCATCCAATTAACAACAAGAGATTACAATTGGATGAATATCATCATCTAATGGCCCATTTGCATGAAGATGAATTCCTACTTCGGGGTGAAATCAAGAAGTTTTGACAATCCTTTATTTTATTATTTTTAGCTTTGTGATACGATCAATCAATCTATCAACTATCTATTTATCTGTATATGTTTCTGTCTATATATCTATTTGTCTTTCTGTCTATTATCTTATGATATCTCTATCTTCTATCCATCTGTCTATATATCTATCTATCTATCTATGGCTGTCTGTCTCTGTCAATTTAGAAATATTTGTTACAGTCAAGAGATGTCCCAATGTCTTGAAATCACATTTCGACAGCAATATTTTTTGTCTGCCTTGTAAAAAAAAAAGATTTAAAATTTCATATCTTCATTAAATCGCATTTTTACGAAATCTGAAGCATGGTTATTCCGTATTAAAATTACTCTGGAAAGCATTTGTATTGATTTTAATAATTTGATACTGGGCCGATTACACAAACTGGATGTCTTGGAGCCACCTGTCTGCTACGTTGACGTCTAAAAAAATAGCGCACGTTTTATTCTTCCCACAATTGGCCTCTCCTTGACGGTGCAAGCACGGGACGGTATATTATAAAGAAATATCGGCTCACGCGTCGTGAAACACAACGAGTGTGTATATTTTCTGCCTTGCTTCCCTTCCCTTAGGGTTTCAGGCTACTAAATTCGGAGGCACCCCAAGGGTGAAAGGGTTAAGGATGTTCTTATCTGAAAGATGATTTACATGTTTTATTTTTTGTTTTTTTGTTGTTGGTTTAAAAAAATATATATGGCACAAATTTCCATTAAAAGTTGTATGATATACAAATAACATTTCTGTTATTAGATGCATGATTTCAGACATGATTGAGAAGAAAGAACCTTCTGTATAGTTTGATTTCTACAGTTCACTGAGTGTAGTAATTTCCATTAAAACTTGTCTTTTCCAGCATCTGGGAATTGGCCAGAGCTGGAGAACCCAAATTCACAGAGGGTATGTCTATTTGCTTTCATTGAAAAAAGAGTATGTTTTTAACCATTCTGTTATGATAAAGTAAGTCTAAACAGTAATGAGTGGAGAAAAAATAATAATTAGGAAGCGTTCAACCTTTCAGTATAGATGACAGGCAATGTTGATGGTGATTCAGCATTGATCATATTACTTTAAACTGAAATTTCACGAAGACTGCAAACTCATTCCTCTTGATTATTTAAAACATTTTCAATTGTGAAATTGTCTGTTTCTTTGTGATTTGAAAAAATATGTCATTGCGGATGATGGTGTATATATTTTCTTCTTTTTTTTTACATGCAAATACTTGTGTCATTCTTTAAAGGTGATGTACAAATGTATGATTCCACTGATCTTTACTGTTGCCAGATAGAAAGGATAAGGTGTACTGAACTAGCATTGTTTAATTCTTTTATTTTGTCTATAAAGAAAGGATTATTTTTTTCCCTGCTTTTAAAAGCCTTACAATTTAAGACTTTGAAGTTATGTGGATTTTAAATTGACTTATTCTTTCTTTATTATCAATTCCTGTTTTACCTTTTGATGTTGGGTTCATTTGTAATGTGATTAAACTTCCTCACTTTATTATGATTACAGCTTCTTTTCTTTGCATCAAATAGCAATTTAAGGTTTGAAAATCTGACATTGGATTCTATTTTTGTGATAAGAATGGCTTGAAGTTTTCAATCAAGATGTAATAACCATTTCGTTATAACTTTATATGACACAGATTGCTGATTTGCTGGAAAATTTAAAGCAGATGGCGCAGATTGAGAAGGCAGAAAGAGAGCGCAAGAAATATGTGCAGCGTAGAAGTCATTTGTACTTACAGGTAATTACTTATTTATCTTTCTTGTGAAATCTTTTCTTTTGCTAAAGTATGTTTATTGAATATTCTGTGAATAGTGGCTGTATTCAAAACATAATCTTGATTTATAGCAATTAGAAATTGTTCTACAATTTGAATAGATTGATATTTTTATGAACTGCAGAAGTTTTGTGGTTTTTTTTTAAAAGTATTTTTTGCCGGTTATTATAGTTAAGTTGCTGAGTGTCAATTGATGCTAAGCTTAGTGAATGAATGAGGTTTTTTTGTGGCTAGCTTATTCAGACAAATTGATGATGTAAGCACTGTGAAAAGAGCTAAATAATTAGGACAGCTCACATTGTCATGTTGTGCAATGTTGTACCATTACTTGTTGGGAAAAAGGAGAAAGTTTATTGTTTGATACTCCAGGAATTGTCTACCTAGGTAGACGAAATGGAATTCAGTGGACCCTTATGACCAAACTGGAGGATTTAGACTTTGCGGACGATATAATGCACTGTTCTCCCACAACTATAACCAGATGCAAGAGAAAACAAATATCATAAACACAACATCAAAAAGTGTTGGATTAAAAATCAATAAATATAAGTCAAAACCTCTTTGTATCAAGACAAGTACTGATCCGATCACAGTGGATGGTAATTCTTTAGAGGATGCTAATAGCCTCTGCTACCTGGGGAGCACTGTCAACAAGGATGGAGGAATTGAGGATGATGTAAAACAGCGTATCCGAAAAGCATGACAAGCCTTCCTAGGACTAAATAACATTCGGGCAAGCAGGGCCATCCAAGAGAGGACAAGGTTAAGGATCTTCAACTCCAATGTTAAATCTGTCCTTTTATATGGCTCAGAAACAAGGAGAACAAAAAAATCAACAGAACAGAAACTCCAAACATTTACCGATAGGTGTCTGAGACGCATCATGAATGTCCACTGGCCAGATGCGATCAGCAATGCAGAACTGTACAACAGAGCAGGCTAGCTCCCAATAGCAACAGAGCTTATGAAAAGGAAGTGGAGATGGATAGGTCACACCTTGCGACAACCGAGACAAAACATTGCAAAGCAAAGTTTGACATGGAACCGGCAAGGGAGTAGATCCAGGGGCAGGCCAAGAACAACATGGAGAAGACAGACAGAAAGGGAGATGAAAAGGGAAAGGAAGACTTGGAGGGAGCTGACATCCTTAGCTCAAGACAGGAGAGAGTTGAAAGCCTTTGTTGACGGCCTGTGCTCCACAGGGAGCTGAAAGGCGAAGAAGAAGAAGTCAGGGAATTATATTTTGTATTATTGTCAATTTTGGTGAAAATACTCTAGAAAATAACCAGAAGTCTTACAATAGACATTTGATTTTAAGCTTCAGACTACCCCTTATTCAGGTGAATGACATTTAAAAAAATATAGAACTAAAAAATAATAACAAGACATTTGAATCAATGTTTGGTCTGAATGGAAGGGAAGGAAAATTTAATTGGAATGAATATTGACTTATTGATATTGCTGGCATCTTTTATCGTGTTTGAATATAATCATTTTTGTTTTGATTAGGAGAAATGTGGAGTGTCTCCTGCTGCCATGAAACGCAAAGGCCTTTCTAGTCTTAACAAGCAGAGGTAAATGAATTGTTCTCTAACTCTTCTGTTAAAACTGCCTACCAGTGTCAGGAACATACATGGTGTACCAAAAAAATGTACTCACTCTTTGACTGGCCATTACTACTCATTCCTAAATATGTAGTGGCCTAAGAAAATCCTTCACTTGGTGCAAAAATCAAAATTCCAATTACCAACATTTACATATACAGCATGCATTTTTATGCAAACTGCAGTTACATTTTTAGAATATCTTAATTAGGGATGAAGTTACACACATATAAAGACCATAGCCCCCGAAACCTAAAAAAACGGATTCAAAGTTTTCACAATTTTATTTTCTCCAATAATGGAGTTGTAATCACACACTATCATCCCAATCGATTGATTAGAAAACGTTACGTATCTATATAGCTAGTACTTACCTAGATAGGTACTCTAGGCTAGTGGTTTTGTTCATTAACCTAAGACGTCTAGAGCTTCAGAGTCACTGTCGCTGCTGTGGCCATCCAAACATAAATAATCAGTTGATAAGTTAAAAGACGAAATTGGAATAGAATGTCTTGCAATTCCAAATAAAATGATCCGCGTTATCAGCTGTGTTTGGAAATTGATGGAAAACGGTTTGATTATTTGCGAACACACAGGAATGAGTAGACTACGAATAAGTAATGGCCAGTCAAAGAGTGAGTACGTTGATTTGGGACACCCTGTATTAATGAAATGAGTTACCTTTTTTTAAATATTATTTTTTTGTGAGAAATTTCAGAGGTGGGATTAAACAGCAAAAACATAAATATTTATAAAATAGAATTTGGGCTTAGAATTCCTTATCTAAGCGATATTATGGGCTAAAATTATATTTCACTAACAAGTCTTTGTGAAAACCACATTTAGGGTTTTAGTGGCTTGTTCTTTGATAGAAAGCACTGTACTGTATGTTCTGGCATTTTTTAACATCTTAATTTTTTCCTTCAGCCTGCCTGGTGAAATTGAACCTAGTCCAACTGTGGAGACCTTTGATCCTCTTCCTGAAGAGTTCTTTACTCAACCAGCAGAGTTAACTAAAAGTATGTTGTTTTTTTCCTGCATTTATGTCTAAAGTCATGATGCAAAGAAATGGTAACTGAACAGATATGTTGTTGACTACCATCAGTAGGAGGAGCGCAGGGAATGATCTTGTCAGAATGTTAGTGCTGAAGCGCCTAACAGGCATCTCACACTGTATACTCTGTATGGAGTTGAGAAGGATAAAGGAGTGTTTTGGCCTCCCGGAGGTAGATTTACATTGTAAAACGCATAGAACATGATGAACTTCATGGATATGCACTATACTATACTTTACTTTACTTTAGACGCAACTTACAGGAGCTAACAGTTGTTTTGTGTCGTCACAAATATTGTTAGATTTTCTTTTTTAACCCATTCCTCCTCAGAAGGCTAGAAAAAATCTCTGGCTGGTCCCCACGCAAGGGAAATTACTCTTGATTTTTAAAATGACTAACATTCTTTAAAAAATCATTTACGCCCACAAAAAAAAAAAAAGGACAAGTAACCATGGTATAGAGAAATGGGTTTGTTGAAAATTTGTAGGAGAAAAAAAATTCCCTCATTTCACTGGCTTATTTCCCTGTCATTTTCACTACCTACACTATTTTCATCGTTTTCCCCATCACTAATAACCAAAAAACGTCAGGTGAAAAATTTCTGCCTCGATTTGATCGCTTGCAGAACAAAAATGAAAAAAGATAAAAAATATCCTGTTTTTTTTTTTCTCATAATAAAGACCCATTTCCGGTGAATGATGGAGTGTTTCCTAGAGAAGTAAAGATGTGTGTCTATAGAGTACCGTTAACCGCTCTGGTAAAAATGTTGCAGCTATGCACCATCAAGCCAGACCCTTAAAAAACACATTCAGTGGCATAGAGTCAGAATGAGTCAAATACAAAGCTGACTTTTACTCATGCACACAATCCTCATTGCTCCTGATAACGCATAATGGGCAAATAAAGTGACTTCTAAGGAAGGTGTCATGTAAATCTCAGATACAGAGCCTTGAAAACTTTATTGTCGATGAATTTGATTTCTTTGGGCATTGTTCCCAACCTACTCTCTAATTCTTTTTTTGGTAGCTAGGCAACTGTGGTTTGGAAAAGATGTTAAAGTATATGGTAATGGTGATGATACATTTTTTTTGGAAGAGACTTTTTGTTCTCTGAGTGATCCAATGATAAGGAATAGCTATTTTGCTAATTGGTCTCAACATGTTTTTCATTGGCAGCTACCAAACTTTTCAATCGTCTTAATCTGATTGAGCATCAGCCAAGTGCAATAACCAAGCTTCATCCAGTGAACAAGCATTTGATAATGAGGAAATCGTTGCGTTGTAAGGTATGTCATTTGTACTTACTTATCCAATTCCCTTTTACCAGTACAGTGTAAGGCTAGCTCTTTCGAGGCTGGATTTCGCTGGATCAAGATATTAAGCCAAGCAGATGATCAACCCACTGTGACCTTTGTGGTAGGAATTAATTTTGCCCGGACAGCGGCCTTGGAGCCTAGTCTTATTGATTTTCAACTGCCAAGGGTTCTTTAACATGCGCAACGTGCACACAGGACCTCTAAGATTATTGTCTTTGATCCCACCTACCTGAATAGGATCAGGAGAGTGGCATATAGGTTTTCACCCAGTTTCAAGGAGAGAAATACCTGACAGTGTCGCTGCCGGGAATTGAACCGGTAGCTTTTGTTACAGAGGTGAGAACCGAATCCCTGCGCCACTGGGACCCCCTATGTCATTTGTAGATAAATATAAAAGAAAAAATTGTTATATGAAAAGTCTTATGGAGAAAGATGGATAATTGATGTATTCACCATTTTCATTTTGAGATATTTTTATATCGCTCTTATGATTAAAGATATAATTTTTAAGATCCATTTCCAAATATACATCACTATAGACATGTGAGCACAACCTGATCAAGCCTGATTTCAACCCATCATCAATTAAGTTCAAGCTTCAACTCACTGCTCTGTAAGTTTGTTTTTGTGTGTGTTTTTTTTTGCCTATGAATATCACTTGATAATTTTGCATCACTCCATCACTCCATAGAATAGCATGATACAAATCTCTTCCTTTGTTAAGGTTGAAAAGACTGTATTATTTCATATTTTTTTAATGGTTCATGGAACTAGTGACTCGACACAAGATTTGTGTTGTACCATTAGATGTATAAGACTCTGAGACGAGTTCAGACACTGTAGCGTGTCCATTTCTAGGTTGCTCTCTGTCCCATGTTCTATTTGCTAGAGTTGCGTGCACACTTTATTTTGATAGTCGCATCTTATGTGCTTTATATGGAAAATATTGCACACAATAATCACATGCTGTATCACCAATGTACAAGGTAGTAGATTAGTCATCTCTGCTCGACCAGTCTGCTTCTTTCCCTCAATCTGCTTCTCCCCCCCAAACGTGTGGAATGCTCCTCCTCCGTCTACTCCTTGTAAGTCACTTGGTCCGTGTCCCTGAACCCTAAAATCTAAACATGCCCTGAATGAAAAAACAGTAAATTAAGATTCACTTGGAGTAGGCTATGTTTTAATCAAAGGGTTCAAAGACACAGGACAAGGAACCCCTGATTTTCCATGCGTATGCCCAAAATAATGTCAATTTACTGGGAGTTAATTCACTCGGAGTGTGTTTAGATTCTAAGGTTCAGGGACACAGAACAAGTAACTCTGCATGTAGAAGGAAACAATGATGTCAACAATGTATTGACTTGATACTTTTGTTGACATTATGATGCAAAGTTATGACTATGAGGTTATGTTGAACTCAAAGGCAAGGAAGTGCCAGAGCAAACCAAACTTTAGCATATATTTTTTTACTGGGGTTGGTGCTCTGCCACACGACAGAGAGCAACCCGGAAATGGCAGGAGAGAGATCGGAAACGCAACAGAGTCCTACAAAAGAATAAAACTGAATTATATTTTTTTTTCTTATTTCATCAGATCTCTCATTCCTGAAGTGAGGATAATGTCACCTTCAACCTTTACCTACAATAAGGTTTGTAATTTATGATTGAATATAAGCAGACTTGCCATTTATACAGATTAAATTCAGATTTGTTGTCCAAATTTATGGAAATTCTGATCTTAGGATTTAGTCATGTTGGATTTCTGAAGTCTTGGACTTGGGTATACACATCACATTGTCACTCAAGAAGCTTGTACAGTTAGTAACTAACATGCAGATGACATTGTGCCATTCAGGGAGGGCAAAGGACTGGTCTCAGCATTACTACCAAGGAAAGTGGTTTTGCTTGGAGTTAAACAATGACATAAAATCTAATCTGTAAAATTGTGTACCGTCTTTGATTATTTTTTAAAGCAATAAAAAGAATCCTTGTACATTTTTTGGGTAGCACCCAAAAGCTGTAACTGATCTTTGGTTTGTTTTTGGTACAGTCAACTCTTTCAGAGAATACTTTATAATAGATAAATATAACTATAATAATAGGCTACAAGAATGTTGTGATAATTTTTTACATTTTTTTTATTGAATTCACAATCACACCAATTGATACAAGTGTCAAGGCAAAGATAGAGAAAAAGTAAATTATAACAAGATATAATACATATACATGCTACATAGCTGTGGAGGAGACACAGAGAAAAAAAAGGGGGGGGGGGGGGGGGGGGTAGAGGAGACAAAAAAAGA
>JARBEQ010258546.1:0-10642 GCA_030265355.1 Tritonia tetraquetra
GGACTGACTGATCTACTGGAATCTACTTCTGTTCTATCTTTGAACTATGTGTCGTCCCCCTTGTCTTACTTTTTCTCGAGCGCTTATGAGCCTCTTCCTAAACCTTGATTTGTTTGAAGCCGTGTGGTCGGCGCTGAAATGACCTATTTGTATCGATAGAGCCCTAAAACAGCAACAAACAAACAAACAAAGATTAGATACTGATAGATGTATTCTGTAAAAAGTCTTTTAAAAACCTCCAAACAGAATTTATCACATTAAAGAGACAATGTTCTGTATTTGTCCTTTTCAGGAGTACAACAAGATGGCTGGTCATGCATCTAAAAATGTGTCTGTGGATACGGTCGCGTGCGACTGGGTGCAGGCAAACCAGGTCAAATGGCAAGGGTGGCTGCCTCGAAGTCTGAAGGAAAAACCCAAGATCTATCTGGGAGGGTTGTTCCCCCTTAGTGGCAAGTCTTGGTCACAGCCTGGTTTAGTTGAAGGTAAGAGAAATGAAAGAGGAGCCAGCATTAATATAATGATAAAAGGTATCAAAGAAGGTAAGAGAAATGTGAAAGTGCCAGAAACACGGCCATAGAGAAGAAAAGTGGTTTAGCCTGCCTTGCCAGAAATAGTGACCCACCTGCTCGCTCAAATGAGCTATCTGCTACTCCCACAGCTCTGTTCCCTCTAAACCGTTCACGTGTGCACACGCACACAAGAGAGAAAATATCTGTGTACACAAATGAAAAACAATTTTTTTTCTTATCCAGTGTAGTGCCCGCTGTACGAGGTGGATTTAATCTGGATCAAGATATTAGGCTAAGCAGGTGATCAGCCCACTGTGACATGATTGGGATTTTTTGGGTCAAACTTTGCACAGCACCAAACATTTACGCACACAGATTAGAAAAAAAAAATAGAGGGAACATTGTCCCAAATGCATGGGTTCAATACCCACAGTCAACTAAACCACTTTTCTTCTCTATGGCGCTTTCACATTTTTCTACTTTCATTGATACCATTTAGTTGGAGGTATGAAGTCACAGTGGGTTGATCACCTGCTTGGCTAAATTTCGTGATCCAGAGAAATCCAGACTCATTGTGCTGGCCCTACACTGTAATGGTAAAAGGGAATTGGATAAGAAAGAAAGAAGTCTAGTGGGGTCAGCAGGGATTTCCGAAGTCTGATTGAGAGGTTTTCCAGCACCATTTAACAATGCTGGACTTGGGGCTTAGCACCACACTGCTAGGTGGTAACATGTGCAATGGATAACAGAAACAAACAGAAACTTCCGTAAGACATTTTGCATAGTATTGGGAAATTTTCTGAAAACAATATATAGCTGTATTCATAGTACAGAATATATTATAGTTTTATGATTTTAATTTGAATACCCATAGCTACATGTGTATTTTACAACTGTACAATACATACACTCAACCCTGCTTGGCTCAATATCTTGATCCACAGAAATCCAGCACTCGTAGAGCTGGCCCTACACTATAATGGCAAAAGGGAACTGGATAAGAAAGAAGAAGAAGACAATTGTCTGTGGAGGAAGGTTGAATTTTTAAAATTCTGATTTCTTGTTTTGTTTCTCCAGGTGCCAAACTAGCCATTGGTCTGGTGAACAGTGACAATTCCATCCTGCCCAACCACACCCTGGATCTGGTGGTGAAAGACACACAGTGCCAGTATGACCTGGCCACAACACATTTCATTTCCTTTGTACAGAACAGGGAGTCCACTTTAGCGGGCATTCTAGGTAAGGGACTTGACCTCAGAATCTCTGAATCTTTACATTTATATTCAATTGATTAAAGTTACTGGCATCTGGGTGTGGAGATAGCCCGGCAAGCAGACGTAAAACAAACATCTTTCAAAATGTTTTGTAAATTTCACGAAGGTTTAACTGACTGAGGATTTTTTTCTCATGAGTTTTATTCATGCACACTTCTGTGTCATTTTCTATGTTTTTCCAGTGCTGTGTCAAGCAATGCTGGACATCAGTCTAGACACAACACTGCTTGGCAGTGAGAAAGTTCCAATAATACAGGGAGATAAAATAGCCCAATCATCATCATCATCCTCCTCCTCTATCGGAGCATAAGGTCGGCAAAAGTTGTTGCCATGCAATGTTACTGACACATAACTGCTGACTTTCTATATGACTTATATATGGCCTGACAACTATCATTCAGACAAATATATATATATATATATATCTTCACATTCATTTCATTGCGTGTCTGTCTTGTTTTGTTTGTTGCCATTCTTTCCACTTCCACCACCAACATAAAGCAAGTAAGCATAGCGTTCTTATAATGCATATCCACGAAGTTCATCATGCTTTATGTGCTCTACAATATATCCTTTATCCCCAGCCGGCCATTACACTATCCTTCTCAACTCCATGAGGAGTATACAGTGCGAACTGCCCGAGTGGTCACTCATCCAAACACCGATTACGGTCAAAGTTGCTTGAATACGCTGACCACTTCAGCGTGCTATCCACTTGGCCACCAGCACCTTTGACATATCCACCTACTCCATTCCCGTCTTCTCATTGGTCTTTCTCTTCCCCTGAAATCGATCCCTCCATTTTCATCTCCAATACGTATTTTTCTATTTGTGGGATTTCTTTTCATATGTCAAATTTTTTATTTTGTTGATTGATGAATGTGAGTAGCTATTGGAGTTTTATTTTAATTGTCCCAAATTTCATAATTTATTTTGTCCATCTATTTTGATTTTTTGTATTTTTCTGTAGCATTCCATTCGTCTGATGACATCCTTTTTTTTGTTTCCCATCTTTCGCACCTGTACATATATATCTATATCCCTGTTTTTAGGACCCGGATGCTCTGATCCTGCGGAGAGAGTAGCTTCCCTTTCCAAGAATTTTCACCTATTGATGGTTAGCTATGGAGCAGAGGCTGAAACCTTGTCTGACAGAAAGAAGTATCCGTACTTTTTCAGAACTGTACCACCCATTCAACATTACAGGTGATTAAAAATACTCTGATACTCAAAATCCTCAAACCTGATTTTTGTTGCAGATAGTTATAAATGTGCCAATCCTGCTGCCCATCACAAAAACTTTATTTCTTTATCATGTACTTTCTGATGCCCGGGACATCACAAAGTCTCATAATGATATTATCGTTGTAATACGAATCTTTTTTTTTTGGTAAACATTATATATTTTTAGATGATTATAGTGGAGCCAGAACACTAGCGGATAGCTCAGGTTGTTGAGCTGGTGTCCCACTGCCTTTGAAGTTGGGATCAATCTCTAGTTGCATACTACTTTTATCTTCTTCTTGGCTATTTTTCTGTCATGTTGTTCTACTTTCCCAGGGTTGCCGATTCTCCGTGAATTTACGGAATTTCCGTAATTTTAGTCGGGTCCGTAAATCTGTATTAAGAGCAGATTGCAATTCATTTACATACCTTATCTTAAGTTAAATCTACTATTTTAAGTAGGTAGGGGATGTAACTTGTGCCAGCGTCTGTCTTCGCGAAAAGTTCAGTAAAAAAAAAATTCTTCAATCGACATCTCTGAATTTCCTTTCTTTACTTTAATTTTCCGATCCAGCGGTCACTTGAGCCTTAGCCCTTCGGCCTGATGCCATGGTGAAGTGTCTCTATGTGTGTGTTGTAGCCGTTCTTTATTGGTGTAGAGAGTATTGTGGATGTTAGGGTTGAGAAGTTGTTTTCTGAGGTCTTTCAGTGGGAGGCATTCGAATAGGTGGTGGTTTTATTGGGGGAATTACAGAGAGGACATGATGGGGGCTATACTTGATTTGATTTCTTTAAACATAGTCATGTGCTTCACTTTCATTTCTTCACTTCGAATGGATTGAAGCAGCTTGAACCTGAACCCGTAGATCATATCAGCTCTCATTTGATTTTATGTCCTTCATTTCAAAATTTGTCTGAGATCAATATAATAACACTTTTTGTCAGAAGGGTGTAAAACTTTAATCTTTTAAGTAATCCTGTAAATGTACGACTTTTTCTCTAGTAGGACTGGGAAACATTTAAACGGATATCTGTATGGGCATTGCTGTGTAACGGTAATAGATTTGCTTTGTGTGTAGAAGGTCCTGGGTTTGAATCCCAGTGGCGGTGTGGGAATTTTTTCTTCGTGGATTTTCTCAAAGTGTTTTGGCTCAGACATGTGTAGTCCTTATGGAATCGAGTCCTATCAGAGACAGAGTAAAAAACGGAGGTCCCGCCTTTAATGATATGACCTTTATTTTATTTGACCTTTAATGATATGACCTCTAATGATATGACCTTTAATGATATGACCTTTAATGATATGACCTCTAATGATATGACCTTTAATGATATGACCTCTAATGATATGACCTTTAATGATATGACCTTTAATGATATGACCTCTAATGATATGACCTCTAATGATATGACCTTTAATGAGTAGCCAAGAGAGTAAAACCAACAACTTTAAACTTTTCCAAGGATAACTGTTCAGTGTTAATTATGCCCTATATCTTGGATCTATCTTTCATTCTGCCAGTCAAGTGTACCCAGACTTGTTCCGAGAGTTGGGATGGGGTGTGGTGGGAGCCCTGGCAGAGGACGGTCAGAAACTACCCGACTATCACTTGTCTCTACAGGACAAACTACAGCATCATGGGATATCATTGATAGTCAAACGCAAGTACTTCAACAACTCCAGTGCAACCAATAATATTTCACAGGTACTATGGAAGAGAAAGTGGTAGTAAATAAATCATAAAATGAAATGAATCGATTGAATGTCTGTCTCTTTATTTATCTATAATATCTATTATCTATTATATAATCTATTATAAATCTATATTTTTGGGCCGTTAATAATCAATGTTGACTCTTGTCTTAGTTGGATTAGAAATTTAGTGTAAAGAATATTTTCCAATTGTAATTTTTCCCATTAACAAACTGTTCAAGTTCACAAATAACATTATTGTTCTTCATATAACGCTGTTTATTTAGATCTTACAAGAACTCAAAGCGCAAAAGGTGCATGTTATCATAGCTGATGTGTTCAGCCATGTGGCAAGGGAAATCATGTGTGAAGCATTTAAACAGGTAAAGACTATTTTATGTTATAACCAGATTTATATTGATTTAATTTCTTCACTATTTCATAATGACTCGTATCATGCTTAGAAATTACAGACAAATATGTGCAAGAGAGTGCTGACTATTTTTGAAATAGTCGGTTAGTCCTCCATTTTCTGTCAATAATCCACAGTCGTCCAAAGGCTCATCATAGAGACATACTTATTTTTATGGACTGTGCAGACAAAACTTACATGATGTAGAATTTTTAAAAAAATAAGAAAAAAAATCATTGCACGTAAATGGAATTGGATGGAATTACACAGATGTTTTTGGCCATGTTTTAAAACTACGTAAAAAGTAGATCTGTTGCTTTGCCTTTGTTCGGCAGCACTTTTGTACATTGTTGTTCCAGTCCAGTGTTCAGTCCTGAATTTAGATGTGCATGCAAACCTGGACCCCAACTGAAATTAGATGGTGAATTGTTGACCACCAATGGACAGTTGAGCTCAGAGTTACAATTTCATAAAGACTTGGTACTAACAGGAGCTCAGTTGATCCAACTTTGGATGTGGAGGACCAGGTTATCTATCTTGTGCAGGATTTTTCCTCTGGACCGTTCAGACTTTTCATGGCTCTGCCCTGGAGATTCACATGGAATCTTCTCAAGTTGAAAAGGGTGTAAAACTTCAAACTTTAGAAATTTTTTTTTACCATGTCTAAATCTTGGAATTGAACCAAGATCTGTTCTTTAAGAATGTAAAGAAACAAAGATCTCACTTTTGTTCATGAGTCACTAGTTTTTAGAATAAGGATTAAAAGTTAAGATTTGTTCCGTTGATGGACAATTTGATAAAGTAACTCTCAACTATGATTGTAATTTTTCCCATTATCAAACTGTTAAGTTCACAAATAACATTATTGTTCTTCATATAATGCTGTTTATTTAGATCTTACAAGAACTAAAAGCGCAAAAGGTTTACAACAGCTGGCCCAGCCATTTAGAACTACACTCTTCCATGGAGTCTTAGTAATTTTGTATTTAACCCATTTCTTGTCGTGATCAGAAAATGACAGCGTACGAGGGGTACGTGTGGTTCCTTCCGTCCTGGTACCCCGACCTGTGGTGGGATGTGGAGTTCTACAACAGCTGGCCCAGCCATTTAGAACTGCACTCTTCCATGGAGAATGTGCCGTGCACAACCTCACAACTCCTGTCAGCCATTGAGGGTCACTTCATCCTGTCTAAGGCCTTCACAGCACCGCCCGACACCAAGGTTGCAGGGGGCATAACTGTGAAGGAATACAAAGAGACCTATGCTCTGCGGTGTGGAATGGCAGTATGTTGGAAAAACCTATCTATTTGTGTGCTCTGCACTTTTGTCATAGTTTGAAATTGCAGTTTTTCTCAGGATAGATAATTGATTTTTAGTAAATCGACAAGCGTTGATATTTTCCACATCATCATTCGGACGTCAGATTTTGCTTCATAAAGAAGTAGTTACTAATGCTATTTCCAAGAATTTCAGACCAACAGGTGATGAGCCCATTGTGCCCGTTATTAGCACCAAGATCAATAAACTTAATAATATTGATCATAAAAAGGCCAATAAACAAATGACTGTAGTGTTTGTGGTTATCCTCAGCTGTGATAAGAACTGGAAGAATTTGCCACTTTGGGTATAAAAAGTCTGATCTATTTATGATAATCGTCATAAAGAAATTGATCTTGATGTTCTGTAGCATCGTGCTTGATTAGACAGAGATGTTAGGTTGTTGTTTATTTCTTAGTCTAAGCCAACAGAATAACAGTCACTTATCATCTCGGGCACATTACTTTTTGATTAAGAACTTTGATCCTTGATTTTGGTAACTGAAGTTGAATAGGACCGGTAATGATGTATGGTATCAAGGAAAGCTGAAAGATGTGGGTGGTGGATACCTCAGTTGGTAGAACCTGTGACCCTCTGTCTCTGGCAAGACAAGAGTAGTTGTTTACAGTCGTGGGTTCGATCTCCAGTCGACAAACCACTTTTCTTTTCTTTGGCTATTTTTCGGGCTTTTTCACACTTTCCTGCTTGTGTTTTGATTCAATGTTAGATATTTTACTTTCAAATCCACCAGAGATTACTTTTAAAAGATTTGTTTTCATTGCATTGTAGAATGTGGAAGAAAGCAATTTTGCCAGTTTTGTGTATGACGCTGTGTGGGTGTTTGCCAAGGGACTGCACACGTTACTACGGGAAAGTCACGGAGCTCTGGCGACATTACACAGTAAAGATACAGCCAAGTAAGTGATAGATTTTTCCAAGTAAATTTGTTTTAAATAATACTTATAAACTGGTTGAAGAAAAGTTAGTGAACACGAAGAGGGAAATGCTATGGATCAAATGATTTAAGACATGCAGAGGATCTGCCCACTGTGTCCATAACTCTTTACTAAGCACCATGAGCTATACACTGAGCAGTATTAATCAAAGAGAGGCCAATAAACAAATTACTGTAGCACCTTGAGGCTACCCTTTAGCTATTGATACAATTTGCCACTTTGGGGTGAACATTAAAAATTATTTTTGTTACCACAAATATTGTTGTTCTTCCAAATGACTAGCCTTATCTGAGCGAATGACACACTCATTGCACGCCTGTGGTGTCTACTTTTTCTTCCCTATACAACCTGGTGCCAGATTGTTTTAGGATTTTAATACAAAGAGTTTTGGAAATGGTGACTTATTTTTGTGAATTTCGTCCAGTCCGTTGTTGCACAGCCACTTTGTTTTGAATGTGTGTTCACTTGTAAAAGTGGTTGGTATGAGATTAGTTTATTTTGAAATGCAATCCAGCACTCGACATGCACAAGTCGCATTTATTTCACACATTTTTTCATGAAAAAAAAACAACGAAAGAAACTGAGAGTAGACGCACAACAATGTTGGATGCTTAAGGTCTCCATTGCTGTATGTTATCGTGTCCATTGCTGTATGTTATCGTGTCCATTGCTGTATGTTATCGTGTCCATTGCTGTATGTCATCTTCTCCATTGCTGTATGTTATCGTGTCCATTGCTGTATGTCATCTTCTCCATTGCTGTATGTTATCGTGTCCATTGCTGTATGTTATCGTGTCCATTGCTGTATGTCATCTTCTCCATTGCTGTATGTCATCTTCTCCATTGCTGTATGTCATCTTCTCCATTGCTGTATGTCATCTTCTCCATTGCTCTAAGTCATCATCTCCACTGCTGTATGTTATCGTGTCCATTGCTGTATGTCATCTTCTCCATTGCTCTAAGTCATCTTCCCCACTGCTCTAAGTCATCTTCTCCACTGCTGTATGTCATTATCTCCATTGCTCTAAGTCATCATCTCCACTGCTGTATGTCATCATCGCCACTGCTCTAAGTCATCATCTCCATTGCTCTAAGTCATCTTCTCCATTGCTCTAAGTCATCTTCTCCATTGCTCTAAGTCATCTTCTCCACTGCTCTAAGTCATCATCTCCATTGCTCTAAGTCATCATCTCCATTCTGTATGTCATCATCTCCACTGCTCTAAGTCATCATCTCCATTGCTCTAAGTCATCTTCTCCATTGCTGTATGTCATCTTCTCCATTGCTCTGTCATCTTCCCCACTGCTCTAAGTCATCATCTCCATTGCTCTAAGTCATCTTCTCCACTGCTGTATGTCATTATCTCCATTGCTCTAAGTCATCATCTCCATTGCTGTATGTCATCATCTCCACTGCTCTAAGTCATCATCTCATCATCTCCATTGCTCTAAGTCATCTTCTCCACTGCTGTAAGTCATCATCTCCATTGCTGTATGTCATCATCTCCACTGCTCTAAGTCATCATCTCCATTGCTCTAAGTCATCGTCTTCACTGCTGTATGTCATCTTCTTAATTCTGTATTATTTCTTTTTATCTAAATAGAGCTTTCAGAAAGGCCATTGCCGGTGTTAAATTCATGGGTGTGTCCGGTGAGATTTGGTTTGACCAGAGTGATCGCAATGCTGACCTCATCATGCTCCAATTCTTTTCCAACGAGACTCGAGTCATCGGCCACTACATCCCATCCGGACATCCGGGTGGAGAGAAGCAAGGAGAGCTCAAGCTTGACCTGTCAGCAATCCGTTGGTTATCTCGCATAGGGCCTGGGTTCTCTCCGCCGGAAGAAGGTATGAAGTTTATTGATTTCTTTAATATCATTTTCTTCATTGTTAACTTCAGTGTCTACTTTTGATTTTATTTGATTAATAATATAACTTTACATCAAGCGTCGTTTTACGTTTAAATATTTGAGAATGTAAAAAGTACAGAGTTGTGGAAAAGATCCAAACATTATGATGAAGAGAGGGAGAGATGTTTTAGTATTTTATATATTTAAATTTACCCTATGCTTTCTCTCTGTCAATAACAGGGGATGATGATTGCCCAGTGGAGAGTTTCCGAGCCGGGCTGAACACCTCGTGTGTTCTTGCTTACTTCGTCATTGTCCTCATTCCTGTTGTGTTTATTTGCTTCTTTGTCATCCTCTTTGTTTTTCTTAAGCTCAGGTATGTTTCTTTTATTTTTCTTTCTATTTTTCTTTGTTTGTTTGAAACAGTTAAAACGTTATCAGTGTTAGGTCCCTTTCTATATTTTTTTTTTGCTGTTTTAGAGCTCTATCGACACAGATAGGTCATTTCAGCGCCCGTTAGGTCCCTTTCCACACTTGAAGATCATTTCAGAGGTGGAACTTCCTGTTTATAGTCCATCTCTAATAGACGAGTTGAGTGCGCATAGGGAGGGGGAGCCCTTTATTAAACGATTCGACCTTGCTGGGAATTGAACCATGCACCTCTAGATCCTCGGATGAGGGAGTGCTCTACCCCTGCACCAGGGAGGAGTCTTATACCTTTTTTCTGGCAGGAATTTATTTATGTTTTGTTTTGTTATCCAAACAACATTATACCCCAAAGGAGTGTTGCGGCCTGCTCCTCTGATAACCTGCTTGCCTTGTCTACCTGATCCAGAGATTTTCCAGCACTGTATTCAGCCATTCTGGACATGATTTCTACGATGGTTCTTCGTTAAGGTCTCAAAAGCAAATTCTCTGACTTTTTTCCAATTTCTTGGAAGCCCTCACATAGATGCGTTTTGGCTAAACAACAAACAACGGCAAATTTCTAGTCCTAGTTAGTGTGAAGTTTCAATAATGTTGTGTTTACTCTGTATTTGTGTCAAGGTCACGAAAGAACCATGTGAAAATGAGCGAATACCGGGTGACCCATGACCGCATGAAGGAGTTGGGGCTGTTGAAGAACGAGGATCGATTCCTGCTGCTGGTTGATGACTGGGAAATACCACTCAAGGACATTGTGTTGAACAGAGAACTGGGAGAAGGAGCATTTGGTATGGCTGTGTTATAATCTATTATCGTATGTCTTAGGTGGGAACTACACAGGATGAACCAAGTTGTGCCGTGGTGTCTTGTTGGAAGTGGTAACAATTGGAATAGTTCTTTCTTCTTTCTTTCTTATCCAATTCCCTTTTACCATTACAGTGTAGGGCCAGCACTTTGAGGCTGGATTTCTCTGGATCA
>JARBEQ010258568.1:0-10641 GCA_030265355.1 Tritonia tetraquetra
TGTGAAGTGTAACACTATATTCGCATTCATGGGCAAAATGCCTATTGCGAATTAATTATTCTGATTCTGATTCTGATCAGCCCCCTGTGTTAAAAGTTAAATTCATTATTTACAGAACACAGTAAAAACAATATACATAACCACAACTGTCTTTTCTTAAAAGCTCAATTTTGCACGGCACAATCTTTAATTCACCTACATCTGTATTTCAACCTTTCATAACAGTATATAAACAATAAAACTAAAAATTCTCTTCTATGGAGATCTATACAATCTATCAACCACTGAAAATCGTCAGTCCCCTTTCCTCCCAAATTTAAAACATCCTTATGAGAGTATTGCCTTGTGAAAAGGACCGCGGAAATCCTAGACCCTCCACAGACCGTGGAAATCCCAGACAATCCTCTGTGTCTGTCCGCGACGGTCCACAAAATCGCGGAAAACTATCCTCACTCATTTATGCATTCCATTCAAGTCTTACTAAAATGAACTGTTCTCAACTCTTTCCATACCAGCCTTATAATTCCAAAACCCCTTAAAAAATACCAGAGCGCACTACGCAAGCAACTAAAACCAGCAGTGTAGAACGACTGATGGTACGTTTGTCTTGGGCAGCACTGGATGTATAGTACGGCCGCTGGCACGGAAAGAGTTATGCTTTGTATCAGTTTTAGGGTTAAATCAAAGAGTATCCTTACTTGTTGTTGCCCCATGGCAGTTTGATTGATAGAAGGCTGGGCAATCAACTGAACCTGATTCCCCTGGTTTCCAGTGCCAGCGCTCACCACCTGCAGACCAGTGCCCGATGAGGCAATCAAGGTCTGTGGAGACTGTATCAGTTGACCAGCAACATTGTTCTGACCACCTTGGTACTGAAATGTGCAAGGCGAGTGGTAAGTGAGAATGGTAATATAACAGGGGCGGTATAACAAGTTTTTACTTAAGTAAGCATCATATCAATTCTGAAAGTCACACACCATGTAAGATTAAATATAGCTCAATTGTTCATTATTTTGGGCTCAATGATAACACAAGAGCAATTTGGGATCATGTACATCATTATTCTAGGATACATTACTAATGAAAAAGGTTTTATTTGCCACACACAAACCATTTATCTTCATTGGTTCTTAGATTTGGAAAAGCTTAATTTCTTTGTTTTGTTATCCAAACCACATTATACCCCCAAGGAGTGTCGTGGCCAGCTCCATGGCCAGCATTGCTGGCCATAACACTCCTGTATCCATGAGGACATGAATGTCAGATTGTTACTATTATTGACACAGATACATACATTCCTTTCCTTAAACCCGACCCTTGCTGAGGTAACAATCCCACGTTCAGAGAATGCAACCATGCATAAACGAATACCACTTACAATAACTGACTGCACATTGGGGTTTATCGGACGGAGCACCACATTCTTGGAAAATCCTGTCGTCTGATGACCACCTGATTGTCGAGGGATAACAGTCTGTCCTGTTGGCAGCACAATCTGACGAGAATTAGGAGTTGACGAAGGTACGAGTGTTGGACCTGTCTGAGCCATGGTGGTTCGTATCACATGGTTGACAGACCCCCCAGCATTGATTAGATGTGTCCCCATGATAGGCTGGGACAAGCTGATCGACTGTGAAAGAAATTGGGGGAAAATGAAACTCTTAATCAAGGGAAGTTCTTATATTTCTTATGCTATATGCAAACAGTAAATGGGCATGTTCTCAAAAAGTAAACAGATTCAATCCTAAAAAAACCACAACAAAGTGGAGGGTATTTAAACATGTTTGGGAATTTGAAAAGCGAATTTATTTAGCTGATACTACATAGACAGATGTCAGTCTTTTAGGCTTATGGGGCAAGTGCTTAACCTATTTTCGGTAGCATGAAGTGGATATGTGACAGAAAATTCACCCCTTTCTAGATAAACTGACTTTTGTTTTCAACTCTCAGCTGACCGTTGATAACCATGTTCACATCTGGGTTGAGTGCACTTTTTGCCTAAGACTAAGACACCAACAAAGCAACTGGAGTGGGACTCAAAACCCTCACCACGACATCCACTGTCTAAATGATTCAGCCATTTCTCCACCCGCTACCCCTTTAGGAAATGCTAGAGGAATATGTTTCCAAATCAGCCAGAAACCAACAATATATTGTATTTCATCATAAAGACGTATTGTTTACAACGTAACACAAGGCCCTTACCTGGGGAAGATGCTGTAACTGATTTGTAATCAAAACCCTTTTCCCCTCAGCAGTCTGTGGATAAACAGGTTATCATTACAGTATTTCATCTTCCAATGTGACTAGAAAGTACTTTGAGTAAAAGAAAACGTTCAAATTCACAGAACACCAACAAGCCAAAGATTAAAAATTTCTACCACCAAAAAATTCTACCTAATGGTTAAATGGCAAAGATCTCAACAAACAAAAACAAATTCAATCCCTTTTTAAAAGTTGTTTTAACAAACCAATTCATGAATAACATTTTGATTGTTAAAATAAAAGAAGCAAGATTTCATGTCAGTTGCACTCAGTTTCCTTCTTCTCTTTCTTTTTGCATTCTAATTTTAGATTTACTGTACACCGAAAGGTACTGAAGGTTATCGAAAAAGAAAGAAAAAAAGAATTTGGGGCTTCTAAGTTAAACCTTTACCGCAACTCGCAGGTAAAAAATACTCACCATTACGTATTTACCTGTTGTGTCTTTAAATGAATAAATATTAACCCACTCATGCTTCATCCATTTATTTTTCTACCTATGTATTTTCATTAACTACTTATTTCAAATGATTATTTTTTTTGTATCCATGTGAACCTCATTTCAGGGTTTTCACCCACTGACGTGCGCAGGGGCCAAAAATGTATGGTTTTTCTTCTTTTCTTATGCTTACATATTAGAATATCGGGAAAAATTACATCTTGAAATTGAAAGAACCTACTGCTGGAACATCTAAAAAAAAAAATTAGGGTCATATGGGTCAGTCAAAAACACCTGCGAATACAGGTATTTTTTTGGGTGTCAAATACAGATCATTTACTCTTTAAAAGTCAGTGGGTAAAAAACACCCGCGAGTTGCGAATATGACATGTAACTGCTAGCGTATGTCGGTGAAGCTTAAGTCATAGATAATCCTTATCTTACCTACCTTTTCTTAGCACTTTCACTTTTCTTCTACTCAGGTTCGATTTCTAGCGTTAATTTGTACAGCCTCTGATACTTCCTCTTTTCTTGGCATATTTCTTGCTATTTTTCCTTGGAGTTTTAGCCATATGTAATGAATTGGCCGTTCTTCTTTTCTTGCTATTTTTTCCTGAAGTTTTAGCGACATATACTGATAAGGCCTTTCTTTCAATACTCACTCTCTACACATAACAATACCTAGCTTATAAAAGTGTTAAATGGGGGTACCTGAATAATGGCTTGCTGTCCACTACTGTCTTGTTGTATGACATGGGGCCCAAAGTTGACATTAACCACTTTAGGGTTTTCAATGTGGACGGAGCTCTGTGGGAAGAGACTTTGGTTCTGGTTGCTGTAGATAGTCTGACCAGCCAATGCCTGGTTTGGCTGTAGCAAGGTTTGAAGGGGGAGGCTGTTAGGGAGCTGCTGGACCTTTCAAAGAAAATTAAGATATGGCATTAAATATGCTTCCTGCACTATCTAACACAATGTTTTGCCTAAAATAGAACAATATCTAAATTTAACCCACACACATGAGTAAAAATCATCCCTGATGGTGCCCAAGTGCTAGCTTTAATACATTCATTTCTTGATCCAGAGAAATCCAGACTCATTGTGCTGGCCCTACACTGTAATGGTAAAAGGGAATTGGATAAGAAAGAAAGATAAAAAGTGGTTCTAAAGAACTTGAGAAGATTCCAGGTGAATCTCCAGGGCAGAGCCATGAACCCGGTTCCCCCAGTCCGAAGTAGAGTAACTTGGAAGACTGAGCCAGACGCCCCCAGAAAAGTCATTTTTTGGGTCACGAGTAACACACTAAGCAATTAATTTGAAAAAATATTTGCCCTGTGGCTATCCCACAACTAGAAAAATTTGATTACTTGTCACATATTTTTTCTTCCTCTTGTTCACCATATACAGTATCAAGCAAGGATGGAAAACGTGAAAGTACTAGAAAAAATAGTCATAGAAGAAAAATGGAATGTTGACAGTAAAAATCGAACCCACACCACAGCGAATGACACCACCACCTAGCCGAGCCAATGCTCTAACCAACTGAGGTAATTAACCACAGTAATCCTTTTTACTTTAAGAAAATGGGCAAAGATTGGTTCATCAAACTTCATACTTACAGTGGCCACAGGAAATGATGGAGCAATTTGTACAAGTTTGGTATTCCCGTGTGAGGGCTGCTGCTGTTGCTGATTGGCTGACAATACATTCTGAATGTTTCCCACTGACGTGAACTGTTGCTGCTGTGGCTGAGATACTGCAGACGGATTGAGGTAGGCAACAGATGCAATACTAGACGTATTCGACTGTGGCTGCTGAACTATGCTGTTATTGTTGTTGGGGACGGAGGCTTGTAAATGAGTAGGTATACTGCAAAAATATTTATACAAACGTCTAAGTCTGGAGTATGTAATGCATTAAACGTGAACATTAAAGATTATTTTTTTTATAAAAACTGAAGAATATAAAATGATACTGAAGAAACATTTACAGCACTTCAGTTTTTATAAATAATATGAACATTTGACTTTTCAATCAGGTTCCCCTTGCCATGATAAAAGAGAGGCCAAAATTTAGCTGCAACAAAAAGTTACTATTGTATAATTCAAAAATTCAGAGGGGGGCTTAATTCAAATCAATACGACATAATTAATAGTACTAATCTCACACACACTAATCAAAAAGAGAATTATTTCATTATCACTTTCACATTTTAGCAAAAGAAATTCTAGCCGGGAATTATTTGCGGAAGACATTCAAAATTACTATTCAACATCTGATTCTTAGGATTCTAACTATATATTGATGCAAACATTTTAGTTGTAGATGGTACTGATCATAGAAATAATAAATGGGAAATTAAACCCATCCATGTGTATTCTTTCATGTATTTGATTTTTAATTCACTGAAAAAGTGTTATTTATATATATATATATATATATATATATATATATAAATGATGCTATATAACTGTGACACAAAATAAGGCATTTATACACTTACTTCGTTAAAGGATCTGATATGACTTGCTGTCCTTCATTTTGTTGACTTAAGCTGTAACAAAATGAAAGAAAGCAAATAAAAATCATTGCTAACAGATGAATTTGGCACCCACCAATCAAATCATTTTTCCCCTTTCTAAATCCTACATTACCTCCAAATATCAGTTGCATGACATTAACAATAAAAAGAACAAGTGGTGAAATTCACATCCCATAAAAAACAATTCTAAATACAATCAAAATTCTTTTCCATACATGATATTATAAACAATTCTATTGAAAGGACTGAAAGTTTTATATGTTTGTTTGTTGCTGTTTTAGGGCTCTATCGACACAGAAAGGTCATTTCAGCACCTGCCACACGGCTTCAAGCAAATTTAGGTTGAGGAAGAGGCGCCTGCAACACTCATGGGTCACATAGGCGCTTGAGAAAAAGTAAGACAAGGGGGACGACAAAAACATCCTTGAATCGTAGCATTACAGGCACGTCGACTTACCGTATCTGAATAGGCCTGTTAACAGTTGACTGTGAGGTGTTTTGTAACGGCGGGCCAAGTCCTGAGTCAGTAATTCCAGGACTACCTGTATCAGATGATGTCGGTTCATCTTTGATACTATCCAGAAACATATCACCCCAAGATGACTGCAAAAGAAAAACAATTTGAAATTTGTAATCGACTGCATCACAAATTTGAATATCCAGCAACAATAAAAAGGCAAATTAAACCTGGGGTTCAGAGGGTATGTGAGACGTTTCTGAAGTCAAAACTAGAGTACTTTTTGTTGAAATAAAATCTTGCTGACACGAACCACAATCCTGGTTCAGAAGACAGAGTTTTTTTACAATTCATGATCTAACCTTGACGTTTTGGAATAATTACATTTAGTGTTCATCTGGTGTTATTAATACTATATTACACTATGATTTTTTAAATCTTTTACGAAGCACCAATTATGCGTATTACAGTATAAATCAGGCTCAGATCGTGTCTAAAAAAAGATGGGGGTTCGTGGAGACCTCTGACATCCACAGGGGGTTCTCGAGGATAAAGTTAGGGAACCCCTGCATTAAAATGTAAACTTGATTCATCACTCTTGGGAAATTGGGCATTTTACATAGGTGGACATTATAATCAATCATAAACATGAGATGTAATCACTTGAGTTTGACACAAATGAGAATGACAAGGCATACTCCTAAAAAAACCACAACACTTGTGTATTTTCCAATCAAATCTATTAAAAATAAAGAAATTGTCTCCTTGTAAAATATAAATAATAAAACTCTGTATTCAAAATAGGACCAGATCACAATTAAAACCCTCTTTGAATCAATTCTTCAAATCAACCCACAACAAAACACTGAACTGATTCAAGAAAATGGCTCTAAACATACCATGGGATCTGAAGCATCTTGAGCCCTGGGAAGAAAAACAGAAAAAAACATGATTTAAGAAATAATTCATTATTCACATATATACCTAAATTTTGAAGATCCCTTAACAAGCTATGACCGGATTTTTACAATATTACCTAATACACTATCGCCTTATGTGGCAAAATCTGCCCAGTTTTCTTATAGCTGAGGGGTTAACCACTAAAGTAACAGTAAATATTGTAATGGCCAGAACTTGGGCAACACCTAAAAAATGTGACGCTGATCATCTGCTTGCCGCATCTACCTGGAGGAAAATTCATGAAGAAGACTAACTTGGGTATAAGCCCCAGAATCGGTAATCTCAGTACTAACTTTTTAGATGGGATTTCATGGGAAAGTATAAGTCTGTTTTTCTCGACTAACTTTATACACACAACATTCTGGGTATAAGGCTGAATTTCCAGTGTAAACAATGAAATGACCATGACATCGATCCTTTCTTTCTTATCCAATTCCCTTTTACCATTACAGGGTAGGGCCAGCACTATACTATGGTAAAAGGGAATTGGATAAGAAAGATAGAACAAAGTTTCTATAAAAATAGAGGTGTAGGGGTCTAGCTAGCGCAGGGCAGTACATTTACTCCCCTCACCTCACCCGGTTTAACAAGGCTGATGTGTGGGGAAGAAGATTTATACCCTGCGCCCTACTCGATTTATTGTGCTTGCCGGGAGTAAATATACTCCTGAGAACCTACTAGAGTTAACTGTGCCATGAATCCTCCCCCCCCCCCTGATCCAGAGTTTTTCCAGCACTGCATTTAGCAATGCTGGACATGGAGTTAGCCACAACACTCCTTAGGGGTATAATGCAATTTGGATGACAAAATGAAACTGACTGAATATCCAATTCTCGTCTACTAGATAATCCAGCCCAAGTTAAAAGTTCAGAAATTCTCAAAAGAGACAAAAATTGAGACACCTTCTCTTGCGTCATATTAATATACGTATACACATCAGTTAATTTTTACACTTGATTATTTTCAGCATCAGATTTAGAAAATACCTCGTGTAAATCAAAACTCACTTGTTGAAATCTGTAGTCGAAAATGTAAATCCTGAAGCATCACCTTCCATCTTTAAAGTTTGTCTAGAAGGGAAAAATTTTGTAGAAAAGCAAATTAAAACAATTCAAAGAAGAAATACATTTTTGGGGGCAATTTTAATGGAATTCAAACAAGAGCAGTAATGTGAAGTTTGCCCCAAAACACTGAAAATCTGCCATTTCGTCTGCCATCAAGATAGTTTGGACAATGATGACTAGAATTTTTAGTAAGCAGGATACAGATACAATTCGATGGCTAATTCGGAAAAGGTATCTCTATCATACTAGGAATAATAATAATAATATCAATGTAAACCACACAAGTTGGTGAATAACTATGTATTAACAGATGGGAATAAGAAAAACTCCTATTCCCAACACCCGACTGGGAAAAACAGCCTATACTATAAACAAATAAATCTTACCTCAACATCCACTCTATGAATGTTAGATATAAACTGTATTGATGCTGGACATTCAACAAACTATATGACACAAAAACCGGACAGTTCTGTTTTCATTGTAAACTTGTAGAGGAAGGTTAACCTAAAATCCATCATTAACAGATAAGTGTGCGCATTCTGTCTATCTGAAACAAAAAAAATTAAGAGGGGAAAAATGAAATAAAAACCGTTCTCGTTTCTCACCACTACAACAAAGATTGCGCTATCTAATAACATAATAATACAAAAATGGATAACATCATCCAGTCAAGAAACCTAAGTGACCATCTGATGTTATAATTTTGTGTGTGTAGATAGTGCAGTGTCGATGAGACAAAATTATAATGATTCTGTCGTGAAATTTTAAATATCAAAGCAATGTTTTTCTAGGCTAAATAACCTTGCACTCTAAAACACTTTCACATTAGAGCCAGAGAAAGATTAGGCTAACCAATCAATTAGCAACAATTAACCTGTATGAAAAATGCATTTTTTCCTCTAAGTCTAAGAAATCTTCACTGGACTGGTCTCTGTACTTGGAATCAATTTTTAAAATGACAGTCTAGACATGTAATGGTGAGATCTTCCACTGTCTTCTTGTAAAGACGGAAAAAAATGATAATCATAGACTTGAGACAGAAACATCACAAGTAAAATTGCGTAAAAGCTGAAAATTTAAACAATCGATTGAAATTTCATCATGTTTACAAAAATAAAATTTTCTAACCCCATCATCACTTTACTATCTAATTAACAAAATTATTCTGGACCTCAGCCTATCTAGAAACATTGCACTCCAGCCTAGAGATAGACTCAATTGTTCATGTCATTGTGAAGCTTTGGTCAAATTCCATGTGAAATCAAATGGGTAATATCCAATGAAAACTTCAAGAGACTCCTATCTAGCCATCTAGACACTCACCACATTCATAGTAATCAGGACATTATATAGACCCTGTTTGAAACAAATCTCCTACACAGTATAACACATCATTGATGGCATAATTACCTATTAGCAATAAACTGTAACACCCAAGTCTTTGGTCTTAGCGCCCTTAGCCTTAGCTAACCGGGTCAAAATTTGAAAAAAAAATACCAAGAAATGGGACAGGCTTTCTTCATTACTTCATTGTTTTCAAACGTGAGGTGTGAATCATCGTACAAAACAACATATGATACGGAACAGATTAACATCTGTTATTTCATTGTTTGTTTTTATCTCCGACTTATATTCGGGTACCAGAAAGGAATTTGTAGCCAGAGACAAGATTAGACTTCTCAGTCTCTGTCATCTTTCGCGAGTTTAGTTACAAGTACAAGACCCACATCCAGAATCCATGGTTGGCCAGAGAATACGAAAACATGGGCACTTTGCACTCGATTCACACTGTACACAATCATAGAGAGAAAATATTATCATTATTTAACTTTATGGACACTGACTATTGACAACACACGAAATGTAAACAAATAGTTATCAGTCTACAATTTCATAAGTCACTCACTTCGCCGTCATGAAAAAATGAATCAATCATCAATGTGTAATGTGTTACTACGGGGATTTCATATTCAAATTCAAGGACATATTTATCCTTTGACCTTTGACCTAGTATAAACTTCCGCCATTTTGTCATGATTGTGAATTAGGCCTAGATCGTTAGATCTATAGATCTAGATGCACATTGCATCGAATATAAGCGTTTCTTCTTCTTAAGCCCTTAGCCCATGCGGAGCATAGGCCATCAACGATGCTTCGCCATCTGACTCTTCATTGGGCCGCCTTCTCTAGCTCTTTCCAGGTGTCATTCATTCAATGAAATACAGTCAAATGTTTTAATTCCTATTCAGGCTGCAATAACTTGATATATCCATTTATACTCCTGGTTATTATCCGATTATTATTATTATATACGTTATGATATTATATATATATATATATATATATATATATATTATTATTATTTATTTTATTTTTTAAATGAAATTATAGGAGGAGATTATTATTTACATTATCTATTTATGGTGGAGGTGTAAATGTCGCAATTTTTAGATATTATCTTTTTTATGTAATGTTTCTATAGCGGAACACCATGGAAATAAGTAGTATCACGACTTTTTGTGTATCCTTTTTGTGTATAGTATATGTATGTATATTATTATGCAAATAAATGAATTTGAATTGAAATATTGAATTGAATTGAGTAGCCACCACTCTTAGCCTCTGCCAGTGTGCTTCTTTTCCACCTATTTCTTGGTCGTCCCCTCCCTCTGCCTCCCTGTAGATTCCACGTAAGGGCCTGTCTTGCGGTTTTACTTGAAGATTTTCTCAATGTGTGGCAAATCCAGCCCCATTTTCTCTTTCTTATTTGGAGTCCCATTGGCGTCTGGTTCGTTTCTTTCCATAAATCTTCATTTAGTATCTTGTCATAATTCTACGCTTACATCTGTTTATGAAGGTTTGCAGTTTGTTCATGATTTTCTTGTTTGTTTTCCATGTCTCTGAGCCATAGAGTAGA
>JARBEQ010258601.1:0-10641 GCA_030265355.1 Tritonia tetraquetra
CCGAAACCAGTCAAGTCATACGTTTTAATCAACCCCTATTTCGTTCAGCAATGAAACATTAACATGACGACTTACTAACACTATCTAATTGCGCTAACTCCATTATTTTACTACGCACACACACACACACACACACACACACATTACAACACCAAGATTCTATATCAACAAAACAACACACTACTTCACTCAACTACCTGGCCTAATTCACCAAACACACAGGATGTGACGTAGTGCTCTGGTCTTGAGTCTAAGGACGCCGACGAGGCCGCGAACGAATTTATTTTTAGAAAATGTCGTAACGATGAGTGAACTACGCATTATTATTCATGAGATAGCCACAAAAGGTGAAGGGGGAGGAGCTTACGACGTACGTTTCATTCGTTGGTTGCTGTGTTCTTTTATCGATTCCGTTCTCTACGAAGACGTGAAATGAATAAAAGCCTGAGGAACAGTATAGAGAAGTTGAGACTGAACGAAATCCGTGGAAGTGTACTCGCCCATTACTTGTTATTGGAAGAGAACATTGAATTGTGTGTGAAGAATTGTGTGATTGTGAATGATTACTAAGTAAACAACCAAACCGACATGTTTTAAATAGTGTATATTTTAAAAGCTTGTTATATTTCCAAGTCGGATTTTACCTCAGAATCTCAACAGCCACTTTTTGGATTAACCCTTGTCGCCGAGCTTTTTTCACTCTCGTCGAACTGAAACTGAAATGAATCAATCTGCCATTTTATAAATTGGTCTAAGCAGGATTCCGTGAAACAATCTAAATCTATATCTAAACCTTTTGTGTTCACTGTGTTCAGATGCCTTCTCCATTTGAATCGTATACCAACAACATGTCTAACCAAATCGGTGATTATTGTTGCCCCGACGGACTTCGTGAGGAATTGAGCAAGAGCCCAAAAAGTATTTTACTCATTGATTGTCGGACTCAATCAGAGTACAGTTCATCTCACATACGAATGGCTATCAACATAACATTACCATCTCTAATGCTCAAAAGACTGAAAAGAGGCAACCTGAACATTAGTTCGGTTATTCAGAACAACGAAGCAAAAGAGCGATTCTCAAAACATTCAAAGTCGGCGTCTATTATTCTGTATGATGCGTGTTCAACAGACGTCAATGCTAATCCTTCATCTGTCATCAATCTTCTTTTGAAGAAACTAAGACAAGATGGATGTAATGCATCTTTTCTCCTAGGTATGTATAAGAGATATTAGTTAACATCATTTTGGTCTTCTTTGAAGATTATGCTACTCTTATCATTATCAAGAAGATATATATAATAGGGAGTGCATCAACAATGAATCACTCAAATTAATGGGGTTTTATTTGGTCTCATTGATAGATATCTTGGTAGAATCTTAGAGGTCTAGACTAGAATTGCTTTGGTTTAATGTGTTAAGATAGGCATGGCTGTTAGATAGTCTAGACTTATTCTCCTGTTCTTATGTTTTTACATCATCTTCGATCTAGTCTATCTATCTAGATTTGTCTCTCTAATAAGACAAAACAAATGTTATGTTTTTCATCTATAGCAGAGCTTCTCTGGGCATAACTCATAACACCATTTATCCGTCTTTTTTTCAACAGGTGGATTTTCTACATTCGAGGAAAGATTTCCTGAATACTGCCAAAATCTCAACAATGAAAGCCATATTATGGGTCTCTGCAATCTTCGGATTTCTGAGGAGCCATGTTTTGGAGATAGTGATGGTCTTTCTACTTGCAGCACGGGCACAGCCAGTCCTATTTCGTGTCCATTTCCTGTTAAAGTTCTCCCGTACCTGTACTTGGGGAGTGCCAAAAACTCTGCTGATTTATCACAACTGCAGAAATACGGCATTTCATACATACTCAACGTAACCACAAATGTTCCCAACATGTTTGAGAATGAGAAAAACTTTCATTATTATCAAATTCCCATCTCCGATCACTGGTCTCAAAATGTCTCTGGGCATTTTCCAGACGCCATCCGATTTATTGGTGAGTTAATGTTTATTTTTTTAGTTTAGTTTAATCTTATGATATTACACAAAGTATTCCTATTTTTTTTTTTAGAGGTATCTCTATGAACTGTTTTCATGGGTTGGCTGACACTTTGTGACTTACTTTGTGAATTTTTTTGTCTTTTTGTGAAAGGGAACCTGCTCTTTTGTATCAGCCTAAAATTTTCCATCATCACTTCTCTCATTCCCTTTGGTCCTTGTCTAACTGTAGCTTTCTTGACCCCATTGTTTCATTCAGGCCATTTTATTGCGCTGGGTCAATTGCTGGGTCAATCTCAACTGGTGTGCGATAAGCTAAATGTATAAAAATAGCTCAGAGCACCATTTTTAATGGATGAAAATGACCTTACCATGAACTTCTAATGGTTGCCCCAGGCAAAGAGAAAATTGTGTGAGGAGTCAATGAAACAAAAGTAAATGGGCTTTCTGTGTAGTTTTGATGAAGCAAAGATTCATCATTCATGTTTAGACAATGAAAGGGGGGGGGGGGGGAGCTCAAAGCCTATGGGTATTATGTAGTTGAGGTCTAGTCTAGAGTATATTTAGATACCGTAGTTGTTGGATTCTACAAATTATCGCCCATGCCATTGTTGGTAAACAGGTTCACAAAAAGAACTTCATACTTCATTGCATTTTGTACTTTTTCTTTAGGATGGGTTAAGCCTAAGTTTCTATTAGTATTAGATAGTTGTTTTCCTCTGTTTCTAGTTCTTTTCCCACTCAAGCCTGTCTAGATAGCCCTTTTTTGTCATTGTTTTTTTTATTCTTGGTCTATCATCTGTTTTATGTCAACATCGTCTGATTTTTTCTCTGGATATGAGTTAGATAAACAACCACTTTGTCACGTATTCCTTTACATTGTGCCCTCCACCCCTCGCCCCTTCCTCGGTGGTTGCACAACATCGCTGGGTGTTGTTACTTCTATCCCACGGAATATTTTTATTACTGGGCCTGGCGCCAGTTTTTTCCCCTACCTTTTTTCCGTGGCCTCGTTAACTGTTTATACTGGCGCTGAGCCTAATAGCAACGGGATGAGCCTAGTGAATTTCTGTCGAAAATAAAGAGGCAAGAATGGGGTAGCCTATTACATGAATGCGGCATTATGTGCTATTTGCTGTTTGGCGGCAGTTGCTGTTGTATGTTGTCGTACCGGACCGTGCTAGCTACTCGTACCGGCACTCGGAGTACCTACTCCATTTTTTAGTAGCATCGTGTAGGCTTGCGCAATGCATGTCGAAGTAGCTTTCTGGCACTATTCAGACAAATCGACTTTTTTTCCCGTAAGGCAATAGCTATCTAGCCTTAGCGTAAACACAACGCTTGGGATTTCGGATGCCTGAACTGGAGAAAAGTCCGGGGTAGGCTAGCACCTTCAACTTGTTTATTTTGTAAGGCGAGACTCCTTTTTGGAATAGGAATGATGGCGTCTGGATTGCAATGTATCCATCTATTTGTTTCTCTCTATAGATATCTATCTCTCCATCTTTTCGCTAAAAAATAATAATATCAGGCTCAGTGGTAACGCGTTAGATTTGGAATCATGGTCGTCGGTACTTTTATCCCTCATTGCCGGGCGAGAACTTCTTTCTCATACATAGGTTCACATCTTGGTCTTCTTTTTGCCCTTCAATTTAAAGTCGTTGGACCTACATTTTTGTGGTTTATCGTGCTTGATGTTTCTACATATTTACACACACTCTCTCTCTCTCTCCCTCCCTCTCCCCGCTCATCTTTCCCAGAGTATGATAGTGATAGTTTAGTACGGGCTGTGTGCATTTCATGATGGATCGTAGCTTTGATCCGTGGCGAGTGAAGCAATGGAAAGAATTTATTTCGAATGTTTGAGAGGGTCTCTCGACTGTCTTTCCCACCTCATACATAATGTTCTGTTTGTATGATGTTCTCTACCATTTCTAACAACGTCCTTGTAGTATAGTAGGTCTAATCGTAGGTAAGCAAACTGCCACGTAGGTAGTCATTGATTTTCCCCACAGGAAAAGAATTTGTTTTGGTTTGCAGTGACATTTGAAACCCTGTTATTAACATAATTCCAATGTTAAATTGGTTGCTGCAAGGAACCATTTAGAGTATGTGAAATAATGATTTGATAATTGGAAGGGGAAAGCACCCTCATATTAACCTATTTTAGCTTGTGTGATGATCGATGGTAAATGCTTTCAGGTTGAAACTATATATGATTATGACATCACTGTCTTTTAAGACTGTCATGTACATTGATTTCTATTATAATCCAACTCTTCCTTTTACCTTACTTTCACTTTTTCCATTTGTTTTGACTTCACATTTTTTGTGGTTTTTAAAAACATTTTAATTTTATATCCTATCCTTTCCCTATCTTGATAGATTTTTTTTCTTTCTCTTTTTTCAATCAGATCAAGCACGCAACAATCAGAAAGGAGTGTTGGTACATTGCCTAGCAGGTATCAGTCGTTCTGTGACCGTGACTGTTGCCTACTTGATGAGCCGGGAGGGCATGAGCCTGAACCAGGCTTACGACCACGTCAAGAGGTGTAAACCTAACATTTCACCCAATTTCACCTTCATGGGTCAGTTGTTGGAGTATGAGAAAGACTTACATGGTGACAAAGCAGAAAACAAGGACGACTCTGGTGATGAGATCCTAACCAGCGATTCTGAAAAATTGAGTCCGACTAGCAGTAACTGCAGTCCAATTTGACTGTTGGTATAAGAAAATTTGTATCATGTTTCATTTTATTTTGTTTTTCTTGTTGGTTGAATTTTACAGTTTACGTACTTGGAATATGTTAATTGCAGCACAGAAGGTTGAACACTTCTTTATTTCTGTCCTTGTCTTGATCATGACCAATTGTTATGTTATTTCTGACGATGAACTCTTATTGTTATGAAATAAATGAGTTTCTAAAAATGATAAAGCATGACAGACACTGTTGATAACGCAACTATTGAAGTAAAACTTGAATTCTCATTGAACAAAACGATTGACTACTCATGACTGTTTGAGCAGTTTTTGTAATGTTTCTATGCTGTAATTTTAGTTGTTAGCCGTTTGGTGAAAAACTCGAACTTTAAAACTGTTGTAACACTTTTCATGACTATGTCTCTACTGTTTTGTTTGTTTGCGACTCTTCGTCCTCAAAATTGGACTGAAATAGGCATTTTTTATATTTTGACTAATTTTAATATTCAATAAACAGGAAAGTTTATTGTTGGAGGAATCACCCCGTATGTTGAAAATTGATTCAGAATTATAATTTTTTGGGCTTCCACCAAACTTCAGTTGTTGCTCATTTAAATAAAGAAACCTGTTTGTACTGTACATATGACCCAAGTGCTTGTGTAGGCTTAAAAATGGTGTAGAATACCTGCATGCAAACTAGATCTTACACAGGACTTTGGTAGTCTCCAAAAATGCATTTTGATCATTTCATACTTTGGGAGTTTTCTCCCTATCAGTCTGGAGTGAATACTTGGTTTCAGCTTTAAGTACATTTCTTCTTTAGTTTCGTTTAGATCTTAATTTTGTATCTTATTTTATTGTCCCTTAGAGACTTAGATTTAAGATCGAAGAGCATGTTTCAAAATTATTTCTCCTTAATTTAAAAAAAATGAGTTGTAGTGTTGTTATAAGACTCTTTCTACTGTTTTGTTTGTAGAAGACTCTAATTGTATTTATGTGACTAAGATGAAAGATCTTTTTTCCCTTCCTTTCAAAGGCTTTTAAAAAATAGAAAAGTGCTACAAGGAAGTGGAGATAACTGTCTAATTTGTTTTTTGGTTTCTCCAAATGTCTTTCGGTTTCGATGATAGTTAGATTATATGTTGATATGACTATCTGTTTCTTGCTTTGTTGTTGTTGATACAACGGATAAACTTACTCTGTACATAGATGACCCCAAACAATAACATCCTAAAGGTTCTTGGAGATAGAGCTGGAGCAGTCTTTCATGATGAGGTTACGATAAACTTTTTTTCAATGCTCTTGTTGATTGTTGTTTTGATGACCATATGTTTGCCATTGTGTATCGCAGCTGTTATTGCGTTGCAGTCCTCCTTTTCATCTCCAAAAGCATTGCACTGAATTGTGTTAATGTGTGGAGAAATGAACTTGGAAGGTTTTGAACAAATGTTGACCCAGACTAAGATTTGCAGTCTAAGAAGATTAAGATGGGAAGTGTTGACTATGCTGGAGGCAATGGCTTTGTAATGGGATGTGTTTTCAAATTTATTTTTCTGTACCATAGTTAAATGACATGTTGATAGTAAACAAAATCTAACTAGTTTAACAGCTGTGTGCTGTTGTGTTATGATAAAATGATTAATTAGCCCACACGGTAAACAATCTTCTTATGGCAGCTTATTCAATATGACTGACCTGTTGTAAATGTCATTAAGGTTAGTTAGCACCTCCTCATCATCAGTTATCATCTTTCACCTCTTCATTCAATTTTTTTTTTCATCTTCAGAACAGTTCATTATTCAATTTGTTTTATGGTCCTTTTTTTTGGTGGGGAAAATCATAAGACTTGTTGAAAAAGCAATATAACAGCAGCAATAATAGCCACAAATAACTTTGTCCTATATTATAATAATATTACAAAGTAGACTTGTTGAAAGCATTCAGTTCATTTTTGTTGTTGTAAGCCATGTTGAATAATTTAGAAGAGAAAATACAAATGTTGATCCACTGAAGTTAACTTTGTTTCCCCTTGATACATATTATTCATATGTTGACACTTGAAGAGAAGTGCCTTTTGACTCGTTAAGTATTGAAACTCGCACAGTAATGTCAATCATTGTTAGAATCCAATTGTTGCTGGATTGTTTTTGGTAATGTCGGTAGTTGCTCCCAACACCGTTCTTGCTTTGACACATTTCTTACTCATGTTCATTTTTTGCCGACTCGTACTCATATTCCTCTCATGATGCGTAGAAACCAGCATAAGCATGGTTCATTCTTTGTTTCTATATTGTTTTGTTACCTGAATGATTTGTGATATTACTGTTGTTATTAGTCTACATACACCTGACACCGAAAGGTAAAACAGGAAATGATAACGAAATAAATAAAGTCTACATAATATTTCTCATGAGTGTGAAAGGGAGTGCAAAGTATAATGAAGAGAATCGAGCGAGATCCTGAGTGTAGGAGAGAGGAAGAGATGGAGTTGACCAAACTGCCACCAACCTTTCCCATATAAAGTGTTATGGGGATATCTGGAGACAGCTATCCCTTCTTTGCAGTTTGGACTTGTATCTTAACTCTCTCCTCTCAGCTCTAAGAGTGTAGTTCTTTGTTTTTGTTTTGTTTTCACCAAGTTTAGGGTTAGCACCATGTATGTTGAGTTATTTTGTTGGATAGTTCGAGTACTTAAAATATTTTCCTTTTTTTTTTTCGTTACTTTAAAACAGTAGTTTGTATGATATTAAAACACTGAAGAGTTTTCAAAGGAATGATGTTATGATATAATGGCAATGTTATTATGACATCCAATTACGCACAATTGTCATTATGTGAATGAACGATCAAAACTTTTGACATTTTGTTGTTGATATTCAACTCAGCATTATATTGTGACATATAGTTCCTATTGTTTTCTCCAATGGTCTACACCTTCCTGTAATTTTATTCTTTGATGAATGGTTGGAAATCTGAATGTTTATTGACAGATATAAAAGTTGAATATCTGTATGTTGAAAAAAAGGTTGTAGTTTGGGCTTCCATTGAAAATACAAGAAGTAGCCTTACGCAGATTACATCCCATTTTAATAATTATTGTTCCTGAATTAGTCTATAGTTTGTAGACTGGTGTCAGTTCAATATCATTCATTACCTCCGTTACGATATATTTTACCTTGTCTATTTCTATACTACTATTATACCAAAATCGATGTAATCAAAAGTTTTTTAATCTTCTATTTTATCAAAATGGCAACTGTTTTTTGTTCCCTACTTGTTATGTTCTTGTTACTATGTTGTTTGTTATTCAATCGCTAACATGTTCTTACTTTACCTATCCCATTGTTAGTATTTTATTTTTATTTCAACTTTCTCATCATTTCTGCTCAGTTAGGTGGAGCCTTAGATCAAACTATGATGTGTGCATAATTCACAGTAGTCTGTGAAAGTTTGCCCCTGTTCATTATTTCAGTTTTAATCACACTCACTATCATCATTTTCATAAGAATTGTTTTATTTTTCCATTTTTTAGTGAAAAAGTTTCAACTTAGGTTAATTTTGTTTTTAGTTCAGTTCATTTCGTACTGTTTGTCTTACATTGAGATTCCTGATCGGTTCATTTGAAACAGGATTTGTGGTTACAGATGTTGGATTTTATGATGAGAGATGTTGAAAAAATGCGCTGGACACAGGTGTCCACCCAAAATGTTGATGAAATGTGATGATATGGATAAATCTTCTAAATGTGTGTATATTGAGATAAAAAAGTATAAAAGTGACCAATATTAAATAAATAATATGCTTATTTTATAATATATTAATCATCTGAGTGATAAGTTGCTTCTTTGAGGTGTGAGTGTGTGTGTGGGGGGGGGGGGGGGGGGGATTTTAAAATGTACATTATTGAAAGACTGCTCTGCGCAGTGGTGACCACCATGTCCTTTGGGAGGTGGACTACATAACAAAACCTGTCTCTGAAATAATTCCTTGACAAAAGGTGTGGAACCTGGGCTTGAACTTAAAAAGTTGAAGACTTTACTACTTTACTGAAGAAAGAGACCATTATGAAATAATATGGAATACGCTGCCACTTGCCATTACTACTATTCTCACCGGTGACCTGTTACAGGAAGAGATAGTAGTAATATAGATGGGTAAGGTGATGATTCAAACCTCCGCCTGTTGACCAAGTTCAGGACACGGGGACGTGGTGTGTAATGTGTCGGGATGAGGCTGTTCGTAGACACATCTATCTGACCAGCGTCGACACAGCCGTTGCCACGAAACACGAGTAGACAGCACGTTTTCCACGATGAGAGAAGGATTAGGAATTTGTTGAGGATGAGCCTGGGGTTGTAGTTGTATATTTTTTTTCACGTTGGGTCTGTTACTGTTAGCGTTTCTTCAGGCTGTCGAAGTAAATCATTTGGGAGACGGGACATTTAGAGATGAGTCCGTCTGTCTGCTGTGTGTCCTGCTCATGAAGCAAAATTGTGTGCAATGGTGTATGGCGAACCCGTGTAAGGCCGTGTCCGTGTTGGGAGTTTGCTTTTGTTTCCTATTCTGCTAACCCATTCTTGATGCAATGGATTGCAAATAAACCGTCGGGTTCAAGAAGAGGGTCTACACGATCCTCTAGTTTTTGTGATGACATGGACTCGCTATTATTAGCAATGAAGCTCTGGTAAAAATAACTGACTCGTAATAGGTACTATTTACAAGCAAAATACGTCCTGCTATTTATTAGTAGTTATTTCTCTTGTTCAAACATGGGATTTGTCCTAGCACTACAGAGGGGAAAACACTAGAATAAGAATGGTCTTCCCGTTACTTTGGTGATGATGCTGCCTTTCCCATTTAATCCATACTACTATGTTGGCAGACTATGAATTGGTTATTTTGGAGACCGGCATGGGATCAGCCCACTGTGACTGGTAGGTGATGGGGCTGCCACCACAAGGTCTCATACACACGGTCTGGGCCCACTCCTTGTCTGACTTCATCTCACTTCACCACCTGCCCAGCACGGATGACCCACCCTGGAACTTGACTTGTTGTGGCTTGGCTCTCTATGGTCCTAGAATTAGACACGACTCCATCACAATATAAGATGTTGACAGTCAAAAAGAATGAAATTGTCGATTTCAACGGCTAACCAGTGACCTTTGACCTATGGATTATACTATGACTATGACGATGATGAGATCATGATGGAAGGTGAGTACCAATCTTGTCTGATCGGTAACAGTAACTTGATTATTATAGTGACAAATTATCACCCGCTGTTTAACTAATAAAGACACGGGAAGGCAATTTACTCCGAGATTTTCAACACCCTTGTTTGTTGAGCAAACAATTAAAACTTTTGTTCAATTAATTTATTTTTTTTAGCAAAGGGAAGCAACAAAGAAAATCCTCATTATGAATTACCTACTTAGTGTGCCATTCTGTTTTCGGCTGCAAAACAATAATAATGGGTAGGCCTACTGAACTGTTGTAACAAAACTCAGACTACCGCTATTCGGCTTGGATAATAATATCATGTCTTTTGTTCGTTGTAGAAACAATTAATTTTTTTAGCTTCACCCAAAGAAAGATTATTATCATTATATTAGAATGTATCCGGTAATTGCTCAACATCTATTTACAAAGAACATTATTATAATAATCCCTGGATTCCTCATTATTGCGTTAGCGACCGCAAAGTGTCTTCAGGATTTAACCTAACCTCGTATATAATAAGAATTAGAGTAGGGGTAATTAATGTACCTAATCTACAAACAAAAAGATAAAAATCAAAACCATTATCCTTTTTTTCTCTCCTTTTTTTCTCCCTTGTCCGTTTCTATACTATTTGACTCGGTTGGGTTAGTTTGAACGAAGGTGTGGAGACATTTAAAAAAAAAAAAAAAAAAAAAAAATATATATGGTATATAT
>JARBEQ010258623.1:0-19445 GCA_030265355.1 Tritonia tetraquetra
AGCATAAAGTTTTCCTGGTACACTTAGTAAAGATATCCCTCTATAGTTTTCACATTGCATTGTGGATCCACTTTTATTAATTGGTATTATTGTGCTCATTTCCAATCTTCTGATACCATTTTAGTTTTATATGCTGCTTGACATAATTTAAGTAATACTTTATCTGCTTCTATACTTTGGTTACCTATTATTTCTGGGTAAATTCCATCTGCACCTGGGGCTTTCCCAAGGCTTATCAAAGGAATATATTATGAACTCGCTGACCTTTGATGTTTACGCGGCCTCGTCTTGAAAATGTGTTAATTGATAATGGTCCAAGTCTGCATGATAGATTTAAAAAATAATACAAACACCCCCATGAGCTACGAACGACATCGAGCGATAACAACAACAACGGTTTATTGAACATGGGAAACTTGTTTTTTATACTCAATAAAACTGGACAGCTTGTGCGTAAAATAACAATCGCTTTCATGTAAGGAAATTGGTAAGATGGAGGGAAAGCCCGAAAGAGAGAGCGAGAGATAGAGCGAGAGACAGAGAAAGACAGGGAGAGACAGAGAGAGAGAGAGTGTGTATGAGAGAGATAGCTCGATAGATGGACAGAGAGAGACAGAGAGAGAGAGAGAGAGAGAGAGAGAGAGAGAGAGAGAGAGAGAGAGAGACAAGAGACAGAGACAGAGACAGGCAGAGAGAAACAGAGAGAGTGCCAGAGAGAAACAGAGACAGAGAGTGAGAGAAATAGCTCGATGGATGGACACACACACACACACACACACACACACACAGATAGAGAGAGAGAGAGAGAGAAAGAGAGACAGGCACAGACACACACACACACACACACACACAGACAGAGACAGAGAGACAGAATGTGTGTGTGTGTGAGAGAGAGAGGCATAGCTTGATGGATGGACAGACAGAGAGAGAAACAGAGAGAGAGACAGACAGAGAGTGAGAGAGATAGCTCGATGGATGGACAGAGAGAGAGAAAGGGAGACAGACAGAGAGAAAGAGAGAGAGAGAGAGACGAGATTGTGTGTGTGAAAGAGATATATCGATGTATGGACAGTCAGAGTAGGTTTGTCGTAGAATGTTAGAACGCTAGTATGGTAGGGTGAACAAAGACTGACAGACAGACAAACAAACCAAAAAAAATAATAAAAAAAATAGAGAGAATAAGAATGAAGAGAGGCAGACAGATAGATAGACAACGAGTTAAAGAGAAAGAATGTAGATATTAAAATATTATATCATATACCGACTAACTGACTTATGGTCTTCCGCTATCAAGAATTTGCAGCCTCGGCTGTTTTCTTGATTTCCCTGGTGAAAGCAAACCATTCTCTTCTTATATCCGTTCCATATCAGATCGTTATGTAATGTTAGTTCTTTTTGTTCTCTTTAGATCGCTATTGAGGGTGACTGGGAGTGTACTTATTTACGGAGAGACACCATAGTCAAGACAGAGCTGTTACGAGACGAAAATGCTATCACGTTATGATTATAAAATGACTTAGATAAGACAGTGTCATATAATTAATAGGGTTCACGACACTTCAATGATAAACTTATCTCATGTCAAATAATCGTATCCGAGTTTTTCGAGGACAGCAGCTACATACACGTCAATGTTACTCCCTTCACGGGAATGTGAATGGGAACATCCAAAGCTGAATTAATTCTTTCTTCGCGGACTTAGTTTCGTTCAAACCACTATTTATATAACTTGTTACCCGATTAATAGAAACGGTTTGCTTGTCTTGTTATCGAAATAATTGCTTGACAAATCTCATTTTTCTAATCAATTGTTCGCGAGCGCTGATAGTATAATCTACATGGATGTAGAAAGTTTATACTGGTAATGATTTCTATGAACAAAATCGACTTTAGAACTTTGTTTCGTTTCTAGCCCTTTGTTACGCACCACCACTGTTAACAGTTTGCTAGAAGGGGGTTACATTTTAATGAACTTGCGCGAGTCATAATTTGTTAATATTTGATACGTGCTGAGTATTATGAATCGAATGATAACATTGTCCTGCTCACATGGTCTTCCTATGCGTGGATTCGATTCCCAGCACATATGTCTATCTTCATCATTCTTTCTTATCCAGTTCCCTGTTGCCAATCAGTGCAGGGACCGCTCTATGAGGCGGATTTACTCTGGATCAAGATATTAGGCCAAACAGGTGATCAGCCCACTGTGCCTTTTTTGTGGTAGGAATTATTATTTTTTAACGGACAGCGGCCTTTCGGCATACTCTTCTCGATTTCCAACTGCCAAGTGTTCTTTAACGTGCACAACTTGCTCACGGGACCTCTGAATGTATCGCAGTCTCCGGTAGGGCTAGGTTCTTGATCCCACCTACCTTCATAGGATCAGGGGAGTGGCAAATAGGTTAATACCGAATTTTACAAAGAAAAACAACAACTGTCGTCACTGGGATTCGAACCCGGTACCTTTCGCTTCAAAGGCCAAAACCATACTTCTGAGCCACTGGGACCCCTCATCTTCATAATCTGCCCCCGACATGATAAAGAAGCCCTTTCCTTAGGCGCGTGTGATTCTAATAAGAATCCTCCCTCCCTCCCTCCCCCTTCCCCCCAAATATATTTGTATTCGTACATGCATGGTAGAGATGATACGAGGGTGAGCTAGAATTGTGTTCTCTCTCCCTGTTGTAACGAGAGGGAAGACATGATTTCTCATGGTTACATTACGTTAACCTTACACCGAAATGTACTAAACATCATTGATAAAGAAAGAAGGTTACATCACGTGACGTTGTGGGCCTTAGTAATATAGAATTGTAAAGTACCAAACGCGATGGTTAGCACCTGAACCCACGACAAAAGCCCCACTCGTAATTATTAAAAGTTGACGATGCATCCACTCTCTAGCGCCTTTTGCCACTGTCCTGGTGCACGTTAACACGTTTCTAACGTTTGACGTTTTTAGTTTTAATCACTTGGCAACACATTTAGGTCATATCAAAGATAGTAGAAGAAAAATGAAGAATAGCTTAGGATGGTGTATGGACGGATTTCTAAATAGACGAATACGAACATGAATAAATAAAATAAACATAAAAGGAAATGAAAAGAGGAATGAATGGATACGACTAAATTATGATATAGGCTTACCTACAAATAATAGGCCTAAGTCTACATAATAATGATAATAATAATAATAATAATAATAATAATAATAATAATGATGATGATAATAATAATAATAATAATAATAATAATAATAATGATAATAATAATAATAATAATAATAATGATAATAATATAGTTAGTTCTATTCTAGCTTTCGGGTTGATCTAGCTGGGTTTGTCCATTCACTTTTAGTAATCCCTATCTTGCAGTTAGCGCTAGATTGTCTCGTGTCATTTCCGTCCCAATTTTTAAGTCACATGGAAGTTTGTTTACGTTTTTACGATAACAACTTTTGGATCAGTGGTTTTACAACCTCACCCTTACACCCTTGATATGATAATGTTATCTCGCTCGAGAAATGATTTGAATGACCTAGTAAAAAAGCTAATAGAGATGTCCTAGTGTACATCAATGAGTGTTTTGAATGTTTGAGTTTTAGAGTAAGGGTTCACTTTCTCAACCCTAGAACTGGAACTGGAAAAAAGAAAGGAAATGAATGCGCTACTTTCGATCTCTACTTTCACAAGTTTCTTTGAGAATGGACCCGTTTAAGGGTAAATTTGATTTTGTTTTTTTCTGCGGCAGTTCGTTACGTTAACATTTGCTAAACCAAAACTGGTTGAACTCTGCAAGGAAAATTAGTCTAGAATCTAGATACATCTTATTATCTCTTATTCTTATAGATCTAGACTAGTAGTCTCTATTCTAAGGTTTAGTAGTAGACCTACTACTAGTACTAGAGTACAACTCTAGAGATCTATCTATCTAGTAGCCTGCAAACAGGTGAACGAAAAAAGAACATGATAGGCCTAAAAATTTAGTTAAGAGGGGACTGTGATTACATATGAGAATTTCCTCCTGTGGGAGTAATGTTTTATAAAGAAAAAATATCTTAAATTAGAGTCTAGATAGAGTTAAAGTTAAAATTACACTTGAATTTTTCTTACCAACTTATTACGTGGGTTTGATCCTCACAGTTGACAAAACCACTTTTCTTCTCTATATATTGCTGTTTTTCTGGCACTTTCACATTTTCCTACTGTCATTGATACCTCAAATAGGTTTGCATTTCACATCCACAACAACAAAACCAAAGTACTGAGAACAAGTGCTGCAGAGATGCCAGTCATGTTGAAAGGAAGACGGATTAAGTGAACTTCTACTACAGTAATTCTTCATCCCGTTTTTTAAGGTCGTCAAATGACACATCTCTTCTTATCCCCCCAAAAATCATCCCAAGTCATATAGCAACCGCCAAGGGAGATCAGAGAAAAAGACTTTTGTTTCTTGCTGCAAAGTTGTGGCGAACATTGTATAAGAATTACAGTTAAAAACCTATTCCCCTCTGAGTTTGATTGTCGCCATTCCAGCAGAGATAGAGTGGGTACATGTTAACATATGTAGACAAATTTGACACGCTGACTGCCTTGTTTAGGACTGGACAATACCAATGTGGGGAGAGTACAAAAATAGACTTTGAAATGATGATGGCCCCTGTGTCTGGGACACAGTCGCTACACATACAAACACAATGGTAGATTTTATAATATCCTTGATTTGCTTCAATGCATGTGGGAAACGGAACAGTTATATTTTATTTATTATTCTCAACTTATCATCATCATCATTATCACCATCATCGACTCACTGAGTTTTCTTATTTTGTGTGGTCACAATCTATGATTTTGTTGTTTTCATATTGTTCTTTACCATAAATGTGCTATAAAACTTATAAATGCAAAGTAAAATGAAAAGTCAAATGCAAAGTAAAATCGAAAATGAGAAGATTCTGAAAGGATAGCCAAAGTAACTTGTGATGAAGTGCGAAAATAAAAATGGTGGTCGCTAACATCAGTGATGGCGCAATGATTATGATATGAATTACTGAATTGTGTTCATGATGTGTGCAAGTGGAATGTTCCCATTGAAATGATGGTAGGATCAGTGTTCTGAGACACATCGTGTGGATACACACGTAACCGAAAGCAAATGTACATTAGAAAATGGCATTTACATTGACAGTTACATTTCGTTTATAAATGTCGATCATTCTCATACTACTGAATTTTCCCACGCTTAATATAATGCAAAAGGCACGGAAGAAAAGTATGCCCTATCTTCATGCAAAATTTCATTGACATGTGCTTCTTAATAAAGTCTCTAGATTTCATCGAAATTTTAATGATTAAAAAAAATAGATATTAGATGTAATTTTAGCTTTACAAGTTATTCTACTCAACGTTTTGTAATGCACCTTGAGATGAATTTTATAACATGGAAGGCACAATGTAGAAACCATTTATTATTATTATTATTATTATTGAGGAGGTCAATTCATTTACTTACTTGGGCAATATCATTGACACTTCAGGAGGGACAGAGCAAGATCTAAAAAGGAGAATACGAAAGGCAAGAGCTGCTTTTATCATTATCTATTGTGCAAAGAACTACCTTGTTACTGATGAGGAAGTGTGGCTATGGAAATGGATATGATGCACTCTGCGAAAACCATCAATGAGAGGGAAACCATGAGCAACATGATGCAGAGAAGCTGAGCCCCTGAGGCTGACTTGTCAAGAAGTAGGAAGACACGGGACCATCTGGAAAGAGATGTTTGGGTCTTAGAATTATTTTGGTCTTCTTAGGGTTTCATAATTGTGAGAGTTTACTGTATCCAGATTGCGTTATTTCAATTTCTATTTTTATATCATGAGTCAATGTATGTTGATTATAATGTTTATATAAATATACATATACTGTATATATATAGGAGAAAGCAAAGGCACGTTTCATGTATAACATAGATTCTTTAAATAACAGGTAAACACAATGACGCAGCACAGCTATGTAAGCTGTAACAACTCACTCACTCACTTGCACACCCTTTGATCTCTAGCACACAACTCAGTCTCACAATTACAATAGGAAACTACAACACGAACACAACACTTCATTGATGTTTTTGTCGTTGTTGTGAAATTCCTTTTCATGAATCTATTGAATATTTCGAGATGTTGTCACATGATTTTTCACAGTACTGTATTTCCATCTCTGTCTAATATAGGGCTGGTCCTTACACTGTAATGTCTGACTATAGGTGGCTGCATAAGACTGAAAAGTTTAATCTGAAAATGTGTTTGGAAAGCCCTAATTACATCATGGTATTTGACAGGTTTGCCCAGACACAAAAAGACAAAATGCAGGCTGCCAATGACCTTGATGATCGTGACAGTGGTAGATGGTCACCCCAATTAGCTCCACAAATTGTCATCTCTCATGATGATGCAGAAGAGGTGGAAGGAATACTTAAGATGTTGCAGCACTCAGCTGAACACGAAGAGCTCAAGACTGCTTTACTTCGTCTTTCAGAATTGTTTGATACAGGTATAATTGTCTTGTGAAGAAAGAATTAATCATTAAAATTTGGTTTCTGGTAAACAAATTTGACATTTAAAGAGTAAAATTTTATAAAGTAAAGTAATGACAATTAATTTTGTATTTCATGGAAATTTGTATATTTGTTTAAGTTTGTATTGAATTTATTGATTGAAAATACGACAGCCTTCTACTCAATTTCAAGTGCTCATTCTAATACAACCTTTATCTTATATTTGTGATTTTTTTTTTCATCACAACTGGATTTCTTGCACTCTTTATTTCAGTACCAAGATCACTGGAGAAAAGCCGAGCCCATTTATTTGTCTTATCAACAATGGTTCATATGAGTACAGACATAGAAATTCAAAAGGTTATCAAAGAGTTTTCAATATCTTAATCATCATTTTTTTTTCAATTGATATGATGAGGTTTCTTTACATTTTAGACTGCTTTGTTTTAACAAAAAAATATTGTTATTATCCTTGTGAAGGATTTGAATTCAAATAGTTAATCAGCATTGGGCTGCATCCATCAAATGGATTTTAATGAATTTCATTGTGTTGAAATATTGACTGTATGAATCTGAAATACTAAATACTGTTTTTCCGTCTTCTGACTTTCATGCAAATCTTTCTCATGTGCTTTATCTTAAAGTACATAAGCATTAAATTCCATCACAGAAAAGTTGTTAAATCCCTTTCGCTGTAAGCAGGCTGCTCTTAATCATGTTGGTTCGTCTCAATTGTGCTGTGTCTGAGTATAGTGTGCTATGTATTGAGGGGTGTGTGTGGGGAGGAGCTGGTATCTGGGATCTTTAAGGTATGGGCAGTTTTAGAGCAGGTGTTCTATAGATATCATTGGGGCTGAGCGGGGTCTGCAATTTGGTTCCTTCATTGGGTCTATTTGATTTATGTGTTTGTTAATAGGTGCATGTTGGGTGCGAAGTTTAAATATGAGGGATTAGTGCCTTCTCTCTATGTTGTTAATTTCATCCTTAATGCTGAGTCTTGTGATACAGCCTAATAGTGCTCTTCCTTTGGTGTCATGTGCCCATTTATTCATCCATTCTTCTCTGGTGTTGTTGTTTAAGATCATTTTACAAGTTTGTAACATTACCGGGGTGTCAGGTCGCATCAAAGATGCTCCAAGTTTAGACAATTGGTCAGCTGTTTCATTTCCTTCTACTCTGTTATGTCCCAGTATCCACTGTAGGGTTCATTTGATGCCATAGTTAGCCCTGAGGTACTTCTTCAGGTCAAAGATCTTACTTGTTAAGATGCAGACAGTATAGGACCCATTACATGTTGATCCTTCCATTTCATACATTTCGGATTGAAAAATGTAGCACACCAGAGTCACTAACGAGTCCACAGATGGTTGGTGGCGGGGATTTGGGCCACAACTGAATCCTTTCTGGGCACTGCTCCTGCCTCACTGGCTTCCTAGTGTCAAGTAAATTCCCAATATCAGAGCTATCACAAAAGTCAAAAGGATGCTTTAAGTCCCTTGTGTTCATGCCATAGAGCTTGCAAGAAGGTTGCAGATAACCCATTATCATGCAATGCCATTTCATCAGGAAAGTAATGAATACCAAATGACTCTGCATATTGAAGAGTTCAAAATATATCTGAAGTGTTTTCATAGATATACTGTTCTTTTTAATCCATTGCAGATTGGACTAGAAATTCTCTGTAAATTCATGGACAAAAGTATTCTGATGAAGGAAAAGTTATTGAAGTCTGATGCATTTAAGTAAGTATTTGATAATCAACATAGATAACCCAGGATCGTAAGTGATTTATACCATAGAAATGATTTTTTAAACAAAAAAGAATAAATTATTTTCATCGCACATTTTACTGGAAAATATTTGTTTAAATGTTGATGAATTTTTGGTATTGACTGGATATCATATAAGTCTACTGATCTAGGGCTTTTGTTACGAGCAACATGAATACAATATAGTAAATTTCAACTTTAATATACTTGGTATATAAAAATACTGCTGATCGTAAAGTAAAGTAAAGCATACTCTATTTGCTTTACAGTATATCATTTACCCCTGGTGGGCCATTACACTCCTGTATCTTCTTAACTCCATGCAGAGTATACATTACAAGCTGCCTGTTAGGCGCTTCACCACCAGCATTCTAAATAGTACTAACTACCACAAATATAATGATGCCTATTTTTAAAATTTGATTCCAGACATATGATTCATTTGATGTGCCTTTATCCTGAAGAAGAAACTATTCAAAAGCTGTCCATGTTTGTGTTTGGTCATCTGTTAGAATCTGGTAATGAAAATTTTTATTTTTTCCTTCGAGTTAGTGTTGAGGTATCATTTGATGCATCGTTTTTGTTGTGCATTAACACTTTAGTGTCGTCACTTACTGTATTATTGCTATGCAGTGATTTTCCCTTACTGGTTACTTGTCGCATCAATGCAACAGCGTTCCATAGTAATGAGCGAAGCGACTAGAGACAGAGTTATTGTTCCGTGCACATGAGCACTCGCTACTCTTGTTGCTAGGTGTAGCTTTCGATTGGAGTGGTTTCGAGTGATTTATGTTGGTATTTTTGGTCAATTTTTAGCCGTTTTTTCATCAATAAGCGGAGGGTACTGGGTTCGAATCCCGGTGGCCCCGTTGGGATTTTCTCCTTTGAACTTTCTTGAGTTTTATGGCTCTGACCCTGACGATTCCAATAGAATCAAGTCCTATCGGATAACACCTAAAATGTGTCACCAAGAGCGTAAAACAAACAACTTTTAAACTTTTATCTACAATGTTTTAGCTTCTCATAGAACAGAAAATTTGTATGTTTGTTTTAAAATTATGTGAATTTGAAGATCTGCTCTGCTGTTTGTTTTTTTCAGAAACCATTAAGAAGAAGATTTGTCGTCAGAGTCAATGGCATCGTCTATTTTCTGCCATGGTCATCAACTTAGTCTCGTATTCACTGGATCCAGATATTATTAGTGATTCACTACACATCCTGTCCTTAGCTGTTAAGATGGGTAGGAAGAAAGTACTTATCTCCCCATTGCTTTATTGTAGAGTAGAAGAATAATTTGTTTTTCTCTTCGGACTAAGGTATTATTTTTAGTTTTGTAAAGCAGTTTTTAGATAAATTGTGTAAAAGTTAGACAACTGTGGGATTTCTATGAAGCAAAGATATGAAATGAGGCAGAGTCATTTATGTGATTAGGGAATTCAGGTTGTGTTTAGCTACAAGATGTCAAACTACATTTTTAAAAACAAAAATAATCATCCATTGATATGTGGCGGCAATATGTGCAAACTTGTGCTCGTTCCCAGTGTGAGTTATAGAGTATGATGATGATTATCATTACCTTTTTAATTTTTTTTTTAAAATAGAAAGAGACTTTCATGAGATCTTGGTCCAGAAGCATCTTCACACACTTGTAGATCTGTTCACAATTCATGACAAGAACGGCAGCATTGTGAAGATCCTTTTCCATATTTTGTGGGTTGTTGTTCATACAAGTAAGTCATGTGCATGAAAAGCTAATGGTGTGAAAATGATCATGAACGTAATACTGGAATAGGATCTCTTTTGGGTTTTTGATTTGTAAACATTTACTTACACCAGCTGAAGAAAAAAAATGCAAACAAGCAAATCAACGCTCTCCCCAATGATAAAAAAATCACACAATCAAATAACCCAACTAAACAAAACAAAACTGAAAGTTATTTTTTCACCACTGAAAACACAAATGCAAATTTACCAGCTCTTCTTTGACACATTATCTGGAGTTGTAATAAGAAAATATTTAGACAGCCTTAACCCTATGGGATTAACCCCTTGTACTTGACATTTCATTAGAGCGTGATTAAAACAATTAACCTTCTTGAAAGTCAGGGCTAAAACGGTTTTGAATTGTGGGAAAAAAGGTGACTTTTTGATTGACATTTTTTGTTACTTCTATAAAAATAATAGTTTTGTTGTATCCTGGTAATGTATTGTTGGGGACAGTTCATCACACCCTGAATAGTTCACAAAGTGCTCACATATTTAGATATTGAATGGCCTCATCATTCCTTGCTCTGCTTTTTCTTTTTCAAATGTTGATGTTCAATGTGGTAGTTTTATTATCTCCAAATACACTAGACTATATTATTATGTATTCACTCTTTTATCTTTTCAGCTAGTACCAGTTTACAGGTGGCCAATGTTATTCCTAATTTGGTTATGACACAGTTACCCACGTGGCAGAATGATCCATGCATCATTGTCACTTGTTTTTGTCTGATCGAGCGATTGTGTCACCAGGGTACGTCTTTGTGTCTCATGATTTGAAAGTATTTTTTTAAAACATTGAGGCTAATGCCTTGTTGTCTGTGTAATTCTTCAACCATCTATGTACCAAAAATCTGGACCATACTTTTTTGGTTTAAAATGAAAGTCCTGTCATTGCTGCACCCTCTTGTGACACAGTAACAGACAGAGGGAAATCACTGCCTATAAAAATTCTATGGATCCAAGAATTTCAGACAAGCAGGTGATCAGCCTACTGTGTCCTTAGCTCTTTACTGACACCATGAGCAATACACTGAGCAGTATTAATCAAATACAGGCCAATAAACAATATACTGTAGCCCTTGTGGGTACCCCCTTAGCTATTGATAAAAACTTGGACGTTCTACCACTCTGGGCATTTCATAATAAGTCACATATATGTCTGTTTTTGATGTTTTGTTTTGTTATCCAAACCATGTTATACCCCGTAAGGAGTACGGTGGCCAGCTCCTTGTCCAGCATTGCTGAGCACAAGGCAAGCAGGTGATCAGCCCTCTGTGCCCTGCACCTTGAATGGCACAATGGGCATCACATTTTAAAGTGTTGCCCAATATTTACTGTTGCCGTGGTGGTAAACCCCTCAGCTGTAAGAAAACTGAACAGATTTTGCCATGTTAGGCGATGTTTTTTATATCAAATGTGTTGTTCTCATGTGCCATGGTAATCAGCTTTGAATCATTATTATCCTATTCTTTCTTCCTCATATCAGAGGCTGTGAGTGAGTTGTTTATAGAAAAGAATTTCATCATGAGAACTGTACTGCCCCAAATTATGTCCAGAATTGACGTCGCAGATATTCAGTTGTATGGACTCAAAATTTTTGTACATATAGGTATGTATTTCTGTTATTTTTTAAGGTCAAACTGTTATCAAGAAGTTTTAAGATGCTTGGTATTGATTTTTAGAATTATTTTTAATTATGTTCAGTGTATTGTTTATTGCACCAATAAAGTATGAGGTACACAGTGGGCTGATCACCTGCATTCCTTGGATCCATAGTATTTTCAGCTCTCTGTGTGGGTCAAGTGTGGTAGTCCAGTTGTAAACATTTTGTGTGTCATTTGGGGTAGAACATAGAGATGTCCTCAACACTGCATTGTGGCACTATACAGCTTGATAAAACAAACCTTTTGTAAAAAGAAGCATTGTGGGATTGCATAAGATATGGGATTTTAAACATAAATGGTGCTTCTATCTGGCCTTAAAAGTAGGCAGAGAACTTATGTTCTGTGGGAGCTGGTTCCAAACATTTGAGCCAAAATAATACAGTGATCTATATCCATAAAATTTATAGTTCTTAAGAGGTTTTTGTAGGGATGTTTTATCAGATGAAGATCTAAGGTTTCTGTCAGGAGTATAAAGTTCAATAAAATCAGTTGAATATATTGGTGCTAAATTATTGATAAATTTAGAATTAGTCATGCAAATCTTATATACAATTTTTTCCTTTACAGGTAACAAATGTAAGTCCTTTAAAATTTGTGTTATGTGGTGACTTTTACTTAATCAACCTCGCTGCATTGTTTTGAATGAGTTGAATCGGATTTAGGGTAATGTTTGGAAGACCAGCATGAAGGTCTGGTTATAAAACCATGTTACTCATTGAACTAATAACTGGTGGATACGATGGTCTGGTTATAAAACCATGTTACTCATTGAAATACTAACTGGTGGATACGGTGGTCTGGTTATAAAACCATGTTACTCATTAAAATACTAACTGGTGGATATGATGGTCTGGTTAAAACCAAACACGGGTGGTAAAGGGTCAAAGTAAATTTGAATTTTAATTGCATTACCACTATGTGTTCCCCTATATCATTTAAACTTCTTTCTTTCGTATCCAGTTTCCTGTTCCCATTACGGCGTAGGGCTCGCTCTATGAGGCGGATTTACTCTGGATCAAGATAATCGGCCAAGCAGGTGATCATCCCACTGTGACTTCTTGTGGTAGGAATTAATTTTGACCAGACAGTGGCCTTTTGGCCTACTCTTCTCGATTTCCAACTGCTAAGGGTTTTTTAATGGGCACAACTTGCACGCAGGACCTCCGAATTTATCGTCTGTCTCCGATAGGACTAGGATCTTGATCTCACCTACCTTCATAGGATCAGGGGAGTGGCAAATAGGTATATACCAAGTGTTATGAAGAAAAACAACGGTCGTTGCCACTGGGATTTGAACCCAGTACCTTTCACCTCCAAGGCCAGAACCATACCTCTGAGCCCCCTATTATTTAAACATTAAAACAATTCTTGTTTTGAATTTGCCTGAATAAGTACTTGTAGCGAATACTAATTTTGATCAATGTCAAATGTTATTCCTTTTTCCTTTTCCTCCTCCATCTGCATCCAGCCAATCATCTGTTTAAACGACTTCCACAAGGAGACAAAGCTTCTCAGTGGCTCAAAGTGATTTACTTGGCCATGTCACGACATATGGGCTCTGGACAAATACAGGTATTTCATAATCATATGTATCCATCATTACTCATTGGATGATACTCACCACTTGATACCAAGCAGGTGTAGAGTAATCTTAATCAATGAATCATTTGATATTGCGTATTATTTTTTGTGTGTATAGTCAAGACCCCAATTCACTGTTTAAAGCGTGGTTATAAAGCAGTCAATTGATTTATGGCCTTTCTTCTTTCTTTCTTATCCAATTCCCTTTTACGATTACAGTGTAGGGCCAGCACGATTAATTAATTTTGCCTGGACAGCGGCCTTGCAACCTACTCTTATCGATTTTCAACTGCCAAGGCTTCTTTAACGTGCACAACGTGCATACAGGACCGAGTTTATCATCCGTCTCCGATAGAACTAGGTTCTTTGATTCCACCTACCTGAATAGGATCAAGGGAGTGGCATACAGGTTTTCACCGAGTTTCAAGGAGAAAAATACCTGACAGTGTCGCTGTTGGGAATCAAAACCAGTACCTTTCGCTTCAGACGAGAACCATACCTCTGCGCCACTGAGACCCATGGCCTTTCTATAATCTTTTAAATTTCTCCCTCTCTCCAAGAGCTCACATTCAACTCCTTTATCTCTGTTGTTCCCCCCTCTTTTAATAAATTCTTCTGCTCCATTGAATAACCCTCAAACTTTTCACCATCTGTTGCCTAATACAGTAGAACCTCTGAAATCGGGACCCCGGACAATAGAGAAACCCGGCAAATCAGGACGAAATATCAGGGAACAGAATTTTTTTCTATAAAATTTACCTCCTTAATTGGGGAAAGTACCCTGGTAATCGAGACGATTTACTGTGTTGCATTTGCTATTTCTGGGAAGAATTCATGTTTCTTAAATAAGGCGCCGAAACGCATCTCTTGACACACTCGGTCAGTACAATTGTCAATGACCAATCTGCTCAGTCACAGTGAAGTGTGAATTCGTTGCGGCGCTGGGTGTCGATGGTCACACACTATGCCTATGCTTAACTTCTTGAGACAATTTGTTCAAGACAACGGCATTGAGAAACTGTCAAATGCTGTGAAAACTGCAGAGGAGTTGGTCTTCACAGAAGCCAGACGACAACGAACACAGACAAAAATCAGGAACTTCTTTAAAAAACTGCGTCAGGAGGGCTTAAGTACTCCAAACGTAGAAGGAAAACCCAAATCCCCATGACTCCAGCTAATCAGGAAATCTGTCTAATTGGGACGATTTTCCTGGGAACCGATGTTTCCCGGTTAGAGAGGTTCTACTCTATGATCAGCAGTGTTGTTCAGCATGGCAAATATTTGTTATTTGTTATTTGGAATTTATTTTTTGTCACTTTCTTTCAATGGAACATGATCCTGTATCTGTTTGAAATATATACAAAACTAAAGATTTTTAGAAGGCGAGGTAAAGAAGGTTAAGACATCCAACTTCCATAGAGAGGGTTATGTGTTCGAGCCCCCCTGTAGGCATTTCTTTTTTTTCCTAAGATAAAAAAACTTCACTCCGATTACCTGACTTAGGAAAGTGTCTGTGATAGATAGGTGTCCTATCCAGAAAGTGACAAATTGTCACATGTCCCCTTTGCCCTACTTAATCTCGGGCCCCACAAGCCAAAAGGTTTTGAAAGAATTGTTTCTTTTTAGTTCTTATTTTTAACTTGTGTACATTTCTTATGTTTTTTAGGCCCAAGGCTGTAAAGCTTTATCAAAGTTGTTGGAATGCAAGCCAGAAGTATACATGTGGATTGGAGAAAGTTCTGAGCTCAAACAGTAAGTCTTTTTAAAGGTTTTTCTAGCACAGGTAACTGTAGACATTTCCTTTATGACAAAACACACTTTGTGCAAGATTAATGACACCGTTGTGATTAGGTATCATGATACAGTGGTCTCCACCTAAGACCACGCCAGCTAAGAACCTGATCCGTCTTACAACTCATCGTCGGTCCATAATTTTTTCTATAGAATTCTCATCTCTAAGAACCTGCCCACATGTATAACTCCCCCTAAGAACACATTTCATGCTCAGGTATTTGAACGTTTACAAACAAAACAAAACAAAACTCCTCGGTTGAAATGATTTGTTGCCCCTAGTAATGATAACATATATCTAAATGTATGAATTCTGACTTATCTTTTATTTTATCGGGAGGAGCCACATTTCATAATATTTACCTTCAATCTCAAGATATAAATCTGTGAAAAGATATGATGATATTGCACATTTCATCCAAGATTTATTTTATTTGTATGCTGAAGGCCTGTTTGATCTTTGTCATTTGTATGTTTTCCCTTGTCCGCCAGAGATCCTGTTCACACCCTATGCCTTGGTGCTATACTGATGTACGAAAAAGACGAGGATGTGTTTGTGTCAGCCTGCAAATCCATCTACTACCTCACAGCAGACAACGGTAATACTCCAATTGAAGCAAGTTTTGATCATGCCAAAGCTCAATGAATATTCTAGAAAATAAAGCCAGTTTTAATTGTACTCTTATTAGATTTCAGTTCAGTAAAATTACCCTGATAGTTAAACATATTCAAATCACAAACCCCCCAAAACAACCAAGTAATGAATGAAGCTTAAAAGAAAGATACTACCTTTTGTCACTCTGGCTAAAGGTAACCCAAAAACAACCAAGTAATGAATGAAGCTTAAAACAAAGATACTACCTTTTGTCACTCTGGCTAAAGGTAACTCAAAAACAACCAAGTAATGAATGAAGCTTAAAACAAAGATACTACCTTTTGTCACTCTGGCTAAAGGTAATGTTTTATGGATTTTTTCCCTGATAGATGGACTTTGTAAAAATCTAATGGAGAAGAATGGTTACATTGCCATCATAGAGGGACTTCGTTGTCACAGGAAGGAACCCAGAGCTGTTATAGCTGCTTGTCGGGCAATTCGTGGACTGTGCATATTTCAGTAAGTTGTGTTTGTTTGATTTTTTACATGGTTTATATCTTTGATTTATTTGATCAGTTGACAAAACAAATTTTTTGTTTGTGACAAAATCTTACAAAATTACATAGATTTGAAGTAAATTAATTCTTTTTGTTTAAGTAGTATGTGGTTACCACTTTCATAATTAATATCTTGGTTTTGAAAAGTATTTTAAAGCTTTTTAAAATTTTGCCATACAAAATTCAAATTTTATATTTGTTTTGCCAATAGAAATGACCACAAGGAAGAGATAGCCCTGTATGATGGAGACTTACTTCAGTTGATGGTGGAAATTGTGAAAAATTTTATCAGTGATGCCAAAGTACAAAATGAAGTCATCAGCACTATTGCTTGCCTGGCAGACATTGGTAGGTCTATAAAGAAATCATTGGCATCACTACTTTTTTCATTTTTTTAGATAGTGAAAATGTGTCTGTAAGAACCTCTGGGCCCATGGGGTTTGCTGCGGAACCCAGTTTGGTGTGTGAAGCAGACTAGTGACAATTTGGCACTTTCTGGATAGAACACTGTTTTAGCACAGTTTACTTTCCCAACTTTCAGTTGATAATTAGTACCTATTTACTGGGTCAAGGAAGTGATTGGAGTGAAGTTTCTTGCCCTAGAAAACAGCAAAGTGCCTGGAGGGGGGCTTGGGCCTGACACCCTTACTGTTACCATGGCAGTTTGCTGTCTTAACCATTTGACCACCTTGTCTCATACTGATTTTTAACTTCATGGCTTGGGCACTATGCTTTTGCCTTGTGAGCAGAAGGTAATGGGTTCGAGCCCCGGCGGAGACACAATTTTTTCCGTTGGATTTTCTCAGGTTTTATGGCTCTGACCCTGTGGATTTCATTGGATTTAAGTCCTGTCGGAGATGGACTATAATTCGAAGGTCTCACATTCGATATGACATATAATATTTTGCCAGGGGCGTAAAACTAATAACTTTAAACATTAAAACTTTATTTAAAAGAATTATGGACAGAAAGTCAAGAATTAAGGGATCTTATGGTAGATTAAGAATGAGAAATGTGACAAAAAATATAATTATAATGTAAGAGGGAAACTAGGGGTTAAATGCAAATGCAGAAAAGTGACTACGGTGATGAATTTGTGTTTCTCCAGATTTGTTCCGGCACCAGTGTTATGTGGTTGGCATACACCTACGCATCCTGGCTGCCATGGATAATTTTCCTGGAAATGAGATTTTACAAGAGGCTACCATCGAAGCCTTAGCTGTGCTTGGAGGAGCTGTGAGTGGCTCAGATATCTTACATTCCCATGGAGCTGTCGACAAAATCATCAAAAGCCTAAAGAGATTTGTCTACAACGGCAGTAAGTTGGCTTTAAATACGTCAATCAAGAACTTCTATGTCACTAATGACCATGTTTCAAACATCATCGCCATTGTCTCAAAGTGTTATTTTCATTTCAGACTCTTTAGATTTTTTTGAACTGAAACTCTACATGTTGAGAGTGATCTGAGTGTTACATGCTCTTGTTTTTCATATTTCTTATCAGATTTTGATAACAAACTTAGAAATTGTTTTGCTACTTATATTTGACTGTTGTCATTTGTGAAACAAAAACAATGGATTTCCCAGAATAACAGTTGATTGATCCACGTTGAACCCACACTAACATGCTCAGATATGTTACATTAAAAAAAATTATGATTAGATAGATAAAGCTCCTCTTTGAATTAAAAAAATATTCTCATTCATTCAAAAACTACTTTGATTTTCATGGTAATATTTTGTCAAGATTTAAAAAAGAGGTTTATATATCTAAATATCAAATTTTTTGAAAAATCGAGCGAAAATCGAAAAAAATTGATGTATTTGCACGTTAATGCTGTAGTAATTAGCGTATGTGATATGGTTTTTTATCATCTGTGAAATTTGCTTCAATTGTTTTTCTTGTTGGCTTGATGATATGTGTTAGAAAGAATCAGTGAGACATTAAAAACAATTGTTTTCAGATATCCAGAAGAAAGGTTTGATAGCTGTTCAAATTTTGGCCATATCGGGATTAGTCGAGTCACAAGTCATGTGTAAAGAGCTGGCCTCTATCATCAAGAGCACGATGCGAAATTATTCAAACTCTTTGAAAATACAGAAAGAGGTATATATGTGTTTTTTTTAATGAGTCTTTGTGTTGTGATTGGTTTAATTTGGATTGGAAAATTTTAAAGTTAATTACCATAGAATAAAGTGAAATGTGATATTTAATTTTTATACAACTTGATATTGCACAAATAATGAAGAATTGAAGCTAACAATTTTAGTTCTTAATCTGCTACTTTTAGCTATGCTGTCGTCGAAGAGTCTTGAAAAAAATAAAATAATCAAAGCGTTCAGTTCACAGTTTTATTTTCTTTACAAACCATAGACATTACTAAATCCATGTTGATGGCACTTGACATTCATTTCAGGCCATAGTAGCAATGCAGATTCTGGCTGAGAAAGGCGTGGAGGGAGACAAGAAGGGACATTACTCTCCTATGGCAGAGGTTCTTGTGGAGCAGGGATGTCATGAGTTGTTGTTTCAAATTTTAGAGAAGTTTGACAATGATCAAGGTAACTTCTAGTTGTTCAAATTAATATTTTTTAAAAACTCACCCAAACATATCGTTTATCTGTTGAATTATGTCATAAAAACTTTTTCTGTGCTCTTTCATTTAAATAAATTCTGCCTCTCAAGAATGAAGATTAAAAATAATGGGCGATAACGTACATAAATGATGTTCCACACTCTGGAAGATCAATGATCAAATCGCATATGATAAGAGCCTGTATTGGCAAATTCTGTCACCTCTTACGGCTGGAGGATAGCCATCAAGGCTAAAGTAATTCGTTCATTGGCTTTTTTATGATTTATATTCTCCATAGAATTTCCGACTCTGTGTTCAGTCGTGTTTGGTGGTCGGGATGCCTGCATTTATGGTGGGTATCTTGTGTGCCTTTCATGGCTGAACATAGAGCTGGCCCCAACACTACTTTGCTGTATAATGGGGTTTGATTAAACAAACAACAATCAAACAAACAATTGTCTAGTGTATTGTTCATGGTGCCAATAACGGATTTTATAATTTAAATTTTTTTTTTGGATCGAACCCCATTAATACCGCACAAAGCAGTGTTGGGGCCAACCCCATGCTCAGCCATAAAAGATACACAAGATAC
>JARBEQ010258635.1:0-10639 GCA_030265355.1 Tritonia tetraquetra
AGCCTCATAGTGCTGGCCCTACACTGTAATGGTAAAAGGGAATTGGACAAGAAAGAAAGAAAGAAAGGGTAAAAAATTACCTCTCGTCTGCCTAACACAGGTTAAAAGCTCCAGTACCTTAAGCTGCTAGACAACGATTTTGGGGGGTTTTTTAGGTACTTTTATTGCTTTGTTTGTCCGTTCATACCCCATGAATACAACAAAGTAGTATTGGTGCCAGCCTTATGCTCTGCCATGAATGATACAAAAGGTACCATAGGCGCCGGTGGTCGAACGGTTAGCACCTAGAACCAGTCAGCGTGGTCAAGCTACATTGATCGTGATCAGTGTCTGGACAGATGACCACTCGTGCGCTGTGCCCTTAGGTAAGGCAATGAACTCTGCTTACCTCACTCGACTCAGGTGTAAATTGAGGACCCGGCCGAGGTCAGCGAACGATCTTGTCAGAATGCTAATGCTGAAGTGCCTTTAACAGACAGCTCGCACTGTATACTCCTCATGGAGTTGAGAAGGCTACAGGACTGTTATGGCCTGCCAGGAGTAAACTATACATTGTAAAGCACATAGAGCATGATGAACTTCGTGGATATGCGCTATATAAGTGCTTTGCTTTACTTTACTTTTACCAACAATTTTGGACATAGTACCCTAACAACCATATATTGCTTAACACATGCATGGATCATATGGTGTCAAACAAATGTGTTGTTTACCTTACTATGTTCATAACTTCTAGTTAGTATTTAGTGCAATGAGCAATACACTAAACTCTATTTATGATAAATAGGCTCATAAACAAATTTCTGTTGTCACTGTGGCTAACCATTTGATATACCAAAAAAAAAATTGAAGTATTTACTACTTTGAGTCATCTAGTTACATTTATAATTAATGGTATATATATCATTGGAAAAATAAGGTCTTAGATTAGTGTCTATTTTGCCAGGAAATATTATTTGAATAATAAAATTGACGAGCAATTCTTTCTCATTTGTTCTCTTACAGTGAACGTCAGAAGACAGCAGATGAGAAAAATATAACCAGGATCAACAGAGAGATAGAGAGAACAGCCTCAATGCTCCACCATACTATGGAGGAACATCACCATATTTCAACCATCAACCATCACATTCGAGACCAGCTCCAATCAGAAGAAGATAAGGCATACAGGACTGAAGAAACTCTGAAAGTGAGGACATCCTATTCTAATTTTGCAACACAGATATAGATGGATGTTTTATTTAACACACAATGTAGAATATTTTATAATGTCAGCACCACAAACATTTTTTTATGTTTGCTGGTGGTAGAATGCCAATAAATACAATATTGCCTAACACTGAAATATACAATTGCTGTTTTTTACTTATCTTACAGCAAACTGCTGAGACTTTGCGCAGACAAGTGAAAGATGAAATTCATACTCGCACAGTGCTTCAGGCTCGCATCAATTCTGATGCTGCTGAGATTGAGAAGGTCAAAAGTGAGTCTGCAAAGAAAAAAGGAAAGGTAAAAATTGTGTATCATTGTTTGTCAACTATGTAAATGCTAGCATTTGTTGGTCAATTCATGAAATGATAGAACCAACATTATCCCAGGTCAGCATCTTGATTTAGTCTAGTCTGAACTACATTAAACTGTCAAATTGAGATTCTCCTAAGTTAATTGTCATAAAGTTCATAGAAAAGGATGTTGTGAATTATATTGCACATTCTCACCTCTGCTCTTTATTTAAAGTAAAGAAAATGCTTAATCTAATACAAATCCATGAATTGCATCATGCTTTATGCACTTTACAATGTTTATTTAGTTACACCTTGTACATTTGTTTTCAATGCATCCCATATTCCTTTTGATTGTTCATAATTCTTCAGGCCAAAAGCGTTGCAGATGATGTAGAAGGTGCTGTGGTGGCTGTCGCAGAAAAGGTGGAAAAACTGCGTGGTATAAAAGAGAAAAATGAGAAGGTATATAAGTAGAATTTTTTGCCAGTTACAAATGTCATTAAATCATTGTAATGATATTGTTCATGAAAGTGTAAATTTATATTCTTTTCATTCAATCTACCAAGTTTTTAACCTTTTTTCTTTGTGGGAAGTTGTTCACTTGCTTGAGCATAGAAGCCCTTTATAGTGGTTAGTAGTTACGACACCTTTATATAGAAATATTGATATTATGTTACGGATCAATGATTGCATTACAGTGTCTTGTTTACTATTCAGGCTGTATAGGCGATAACTTCTATGTGTTGTATTACAAAGCAATGAAAAGCAGAGACAAATAGCCATTGATAGACAGAGTGAAGAACAAACAGGGTAAAGGAGAAAAGGGAGGCGGAAAGGAAAATGGACAGGCAATGATTTAGAGGATGATATTTGGAGAGGGAAGAAGAAAGAGAGGTTTAGGGATAAACGACATTTTAAGTAGGATTGGGAGGGAACCATGTTTTGGTGTAATGTCTGTTCTTTATTTTTGAAAATTTATTCATTAACAGTTATCAGATGTTACTTGTGTATGTGTGTTTTATCATTTAGCAAATGCGTGACCTGAAAGAAAAGATTGACGAAACACAAAAACAACACCAAGAGAGCAGTGATAAATTTCATGAAATGTTACAGAAGACTGAGCCTCATCACAGTTCATTAAAGGTGACTTATTATCTATTGAGAAATTTGTATGTTTATCAGGTGTTTATTTGGTTCTAGTTTGCATGAGCAGATGTGTATGTGTGTGTCATGTAAGGTAAATGTGTTATAGTTATCCATCTGGTCAACCACTTGAATTGTTTTACAGATAGAGAGAGATGGATTAGTAAAGCAGATAGAGCACATGGACTGGAGAACTGAGTTGATGAACAATAAGATTGAGGAGATGGACGCCGCTCAGGGAATGATGGAACGGTCTGTCAAAACTTCAGATAAAGCAATTGCCTTATTGACGTAAGTTTTTTGTTTGCTTTTATTTTGTTTTGGTTTGTTTTCCATTGTGAATATTACCACCAAGTAGTGTTGCGCCCAGCTCCATGTCCAGCAGAGCTGGAAAAACTCTGGATCTGGTAGACAAAGCAAGCAGATGATTAGCCCACTATGTCAAAACCTTAAATGGCACAATGGGCGTCACATTTTTAGGTGTTGCTAAAGTTTTGACCTTAACAATATCTACTGTTACCTTGTTGGTAAACCCCTCAGTTATAAGAAAACTGAGCAGATTTTGCCACATAATGTTTGTTTTGTGGTGTTCTTCAATAATTTTTCTTTTCACTCTGCGGTTGATTTTAATTGTTTATTTATTATATTTTCAATTTTTGCTTTTGAGGTTTGTGCTGTATTTTTCCTTTATATTTAGGAGGGGAGAAAAATATAATGCATCAGTCCTAGGGTATTGCTCTGACTTCTTCCTTGACCTAGTTAATCATCAGGGGGATTTAAGTGTAGAGGAAGCAGCTATTTTTCTCTATGCAGGCTTATAGTTAATGACGAAAAGAGGTCCCTAGTGGACATCAAGGTCCAGTCTTTGCAGTCCTCGTCTGCACCCCTTTATTGTGGTCTTGTTTAGGAATTAATGCCAGGCATTTCCATATCACTTCATTTTCCATCATTGTGATCTGATTAGCTATAATTTTTTGATAATCAATTTATATTATATCCATAGGAAAACAGATTACCTTTTGAACTTTATTCCCTTTTGTTCCCAATTAGAATAGGATCTTCGGAAGCGAAGTGGCCAAGTGGTCTAGACTACGGACTTCCATGGCGAGGGTTGTGGGTTTGAGTCTGGCTTCGGGCACTTCATTTTTTCCTTGAGCAAGAAACTTTACTCTGTCTGCCTCACTCGACCCAGGTGTAGAAATGGGTACCAATTCTCAAACGAGTCTTTGGAAAGTATTCTGCGAGAGACCAGCGTCCTATCCAAAAAGTTATTAATTGTCACTTGTCTGCTACAAGCTACCGAAACCGGGTTAAGCCTTAAAGGCTCTTAAGGACATGCAGAATAGGATCTCATTACTGAAATTACTTTAATCAAAATTTGAATTTTGGAAACATGGTCTGCTTTCTTTGGAGGATTCAATAGTATTTAGAAAGCATTTTTTTTTTAAATTATTTTTTTAAAGAAGAAGAAAATATTGATTTGGAAATTTGTCACCCCAGCAATAATGACAGGACCCCATCTGACATTTATTGAGATCTAACCTCTCACTTCATGGCCCAAGGTCAAGTGAAATATCTTTGTGATTGTGATCATTGTCATATTAGAAAGATCTTTTTATGTAAAGTGTCTCCTCCAAGATTTGAACTTAAGTTTATGGCAAGGGTGGTAGAACACTTGTTATGAAAACCTCATAACTTTAATGTTAAGTTCAACCCTAAGAAAAAAAAATGTCATCTTTAAAATATGCTACTTTTTTGTATATACAACAGAGCTGAACTAGATGAGTTGAATCTTCAAATTGAAGCAGGCAAGAAAATAGAAGAACACTTGAGGAAAGAGTACAATGCTACCATTGGTAAGGATTTATAAAATGGTATTTTCATATCCTATTTTATGATTCATTTATCTTCAATACCACTGCAAATTTAGACTCATCAAATCAAGTCCAACTCCTAGAATTCAAATTCTCATGTAAGATTCTAACAGCCATATGTGGCTGAACAGAGAAAAGAATTCATAGATCAGTGATTTAAGACAAAGAGATCGACCCACTGTATTATCAGGTTTGAATTATGTTTGGAAGGATATGCTATTTTGTTTTAAGCCATTTATTGTGATCTAACCTCCCCACTAATAAATGAAGGTCCTCATGAGTCTTGCAGACAAGATTGTTTGAGCTTTAAAAGTTTATACACTTGTCCTGGTGATTCACAAGGTAACATTGAGTGACAGTTATGTGTAATGAGAGTTATCATTTCTAAAACAAATTGTATTGCAAATGAATGCCAATTGTTGAAAGAAATGAACATTCAATTACACTACATCTTATTTTGAATCTGATGATTTCAATACAAAAAGGTTGTGATAATGATTTTCCATTTTATCATCAATAAGCCTGGAGACATGAAAAATAATGATTGTGGAATTTTGTCAGTTTTGATATGATCAATCATAAAGGTCAATTGGTTTCACTATTTACTTTTTGTGTTTTGTTCATTTTTTGTTTCTTTGAATACATTTTTCTTCATTTTGTCGCATTTGGTAAGGTTTTTTTTGTTGCTCTTTTGTTTTTGCATGTCAAATGACAATTTTTAACAGATCATAAGTTTGATACTTTTTTAAAAAGTATGTCAAAGTCATTCCTATTATTGTTATATTTTATTGCACAATATACATTTGCGTAGTATGCCCATTGTAAGACATTGTATGTTTTGTGTATATCATTTTAGATTAGTTTTGCTTTAAAAGAGCTGTCTTTGATGTCTTCATGTTTCTGTTTGGTTGGGTTTTTTTCAGAACGATTGAGAGGCAATGGGACAAAGCATGGAAACTTGCTGAAAGACAGACAAGACGTTTTCAGAAAACATGAGGTTACTAGATTTTGTAATTTCATTTGCCCTTTTTTAAAACTGAGAACAGATATAGTGTGACAATGACGCAACAAACATTCTAGCAGACAGATAATTTAAGGACTTAAAAACTGCACAGCAGTGAAAACAATTAACACAATACCACAGACGGCGGGTCGTCAACTATGGAATTAGGTCAATCAGTGGTTACAGAATTATCATTGATGGTAAATACATAAGATGAACAATTGAGCATTTTTTTCACTATTGAGTGAGAACAATTTAAGAGTCGTTTCCCTTGGATTAACTTGTTTTTTTTCACTCAAAGGCGCTTCACTTCTAATTATGACAGTTTTTAATTTTTCCGATTTCAAACAAAGACAAACAAAAGGACATCACTCTCCTGCTGATCGTGGTAAAACTTCTTGAGTTGTTTATCATATTATTGACAATCTTTGGAATGATTATTTTTCATATGCATAATTTCCTATTTTCCCTCATGGAAGCAAAAAAACAAAAAAAAACATGATAAGGCATTGAGTACTCATAGAATAATGACGTCATTTTACTCAGCTAAGAGTTGGAGAAATAAGAATATAGATCGCCAGCAATGAAGAAATACAATTTTAGCCCTTTTATATTAATGCCTTTCAAACAAATGTATGGTCAGGCTGATGCCTTAAAGGTAGTTTTATTGGCAAGATGTGTCTACACAGTAAATTTGATGCAAAATATTCCAGAAATAAAGTTGTTGGGTGCTTGTCTGCAGTTAGTATTTCCATTAATGTTGCTACTGTTATTGAGGGAAAGTTGATTCTTTTATTTACAATTTTCAACATGATTATGACATTTAAGTCGTAAATTAGTTTTCTTTTCTTCATTTCACAGACTGATAAGAATCACTTTGTTGAGAAAAACAAAGAATTGGCATCTCGATATCGACAACTTCAGAATGATTATATTGTTTGTAAGGAACAGATGCTAAGAAGTTATGAGGAAAGAGTTAAATTTGAAGCAGCTATTACTGACACCAAGCAGGTAAGATTTAGTTGAATGACAACATTAAGCATAGGGGCAAAATTTACATCTTTTCTGTTCTTCATGTAAACTACAACTGTATTGAGCAGGGATGACCAACTTGCTCTTTCCTGTTAAAAAGACTTACAAATCCTGTGGCTGTATAAGATATCACAAAATATTTCAGATGTACCTAGCTTTTAGTCTGAGTTACACACTTAGATTTGTATGTGGCAGTTGACTGCCCTGAGTGGATTCTATACAGTTGATGAAGGAGATGCCTTTTTGCATGGTAAATTATTTGTGTAATTTGTCTTTCTTCAGCTTAAATCCCTGCAGACCAAGCTACACGGAGCTTTAGCAGAATACTACAAACTGAGTGGACTCTATAATGAAGCTGAACTCAGTAAATTAGAGCAGGAGTCATCTGTTAATGGTGTCAGGGTATCAGAGCTGCAGGTTAACATGGAGACAGCCTTAGAGGACATTTCAGACTTCCTGAGTTCTCAGATGGATGGAAAGATGGCTCGGCAAATGGCATGGGAGGCTGTGAAAAGGAAATCTGTTCTGATTGATCCAGCACAACCAGGTGGATTACTGGGACCACAAGCAAGCCAAATGCAAGGGGACTTTACTAGATCTCCATCAAATTTGGCATCCAAGCAAGTGGTCGTTTGATGGGAGACATTTTTTTCTGTAAAAAGTTAATAAGGCTTTCTGTTTTCCTTATGAAAGAAAATTATATTTATGTTGTTTATAGATATTTTTATATAATACCATAATGCCATTAAAGTAAATTAACTTTATGTCAGTTATGCAAATGATGGTCTCAACTAAATACTTGAAAATGATATCAATCAAATAATGTTTATTTCTATAGAGTTTTAAATTAGATACGTAGCTGTTCCCTTTTTTAATTGTTCAGAGGTTAAAATTTTCAGCTTATAAATTATTGGTTTGTTGATTATTCTTTTTAATCTATTGAACATATGATGATCAAGGGAACTTTTATAGTCATTTTAATTTTCATTGAATGTGCTTATTAAAGGATTAGCTTTCAAAATTCATTTGAAGTTGCGATGGCCTGTCTATCTTGAAGATGCTGTGTCACATCTCTTGTGAAGTAATCTAATGAATGAAATATTGGCAGGTAATGTTTTTGGTGTGAATGGGAATTTCCCACCTGCACTTCTCCTGGGCCAGAAGATTTATTCTGCAAATCATTCATTTATTTTCACAAAAAATAAAATAATCTTTAGGCGTGTTCACAACATGAAAATAGAAGCAAGTTGCTGGTTTGCTTTGGAGTTCTGTTAATTATTTCAAAGTTTACAATGATTAGAACAGTAGAAAATTATTATTTTAGAAATTTAATAGTCTTTTTTAAATATTATGTAAATATATGATGAGTAATAAGAAAGAGAGAATCAGAGAAAAGCTTCATAATATATTGTTATACAAAGAGTGTTCTCCTATACAAAGAGTGTTCTCCTCAGAGCTCTAAACTGCTCATAACATTAACAACACAAATGTCATTTGTTTATTTCCTTATTTATTTACTGTGATACCGTGATGTAATAAATGTTGGGATATTTAAAAGGCCTGTTGATCTAAATTATTTGAACTTGAACTTAAACTATCCTAATGGTAAAAATGCCTCATAATATGTTTATGTACTTTGGGAGTTGTTATTTTTACATGAGCAAATGCTCAATTCTTTTTACACCTAGAGTTTATTGTAAAGAGTAACAATGTTTTTGTACATTTATTGGAACCAAAATAAAGTGATTTCTTAAAATCAATTTTTGGGAGTTTTTTGTAAAATTTGTAGAGATACTCTTTAAAATCACCTGTGACTTTTTCTGTAGTAAACTCTTTCAGCATAATATATAACTTCTTCAATCAATAATTGGTGAAAAGTAAAAGGGGGTGCTGTATGGTGCTTACTTATTTACAAATCTTTCGTTGTCACTATTTTGTTGTTTTTGTTATTGCTGTAGTTGTTATTCTTCTTCTTTTTCTTTGTTCCCTCTGATTATCAGATTATACTTTAATCTCAATGTCAGTGATGAAGTCCACAGTCCTACTCAGATCTTTGGGTTCTGCAAACAGTTTTTGGTTGATATCAGCCTCTGATGGCCAATAGCTTTTCCTACTTTCTGTACACAGAGGGCATGTTGAGGGAACATGAGCACAGTACTCATTCACCGTGTGTAGGTGTTCCCTGGGTCTGATGTGTCCAAGCAAAACAAAACAACTTAATGAGAAATAGTAAATAAATTACAATCTACCATGTGAACAAAAGTGGTGGTTCAAATGCTGACAAAAATTAAGCCACTCCCATTTAGATTTAGAAGTTGGGTCATCAGATTCCATGCTTGCTGATCAATTAAAATGTGTTTCTTCATAATGTCAAGTGTAATAATTATTAATTGTAATAAGCATGATATTGTAGGAGAAAGACAGATGAAGGAAGAAACGAGTGAAGTATAGAAATGTTGTAAACCATTTGTAGGAGAAGAAAACATAAGAAAAAAGGATGATGATTAAAATAGTAATAAGATATGTTGTGGTAGAAAATGAAATCTCTCAACTTAGAGGAGGAGGGGGGGGGGGGGGGAGGACAACAATATTAATACAAAAAGAACTTTTAAATTTTATTGAAGTCAGAGACCAAATTTCTGAAACATGAAAATAATTTTTTTAATTTCCAAGGAAGTAAAAAGTGTTGTATTTATTTTAAAAAGAGCATACAATATAAGGTTTCGCCAACGTTAAAAACACTAATCTCATAAGAGAGTAGCTGAGGTTACCATATTTCATATAATTGAGTCCGTGGCTTTTCTAGACATAGCACTAATACAACATAAAAAATAGTTGTTTAAATTAAGGAATAAGGCAGAATGCTAGACATTTGTCATTTCATATCTGTTGCCCTTGTAGTTGGCATCAATGGCAATCACTTTAGAAACTTCAGGATGTTTTGCTCAAACCACTCTTCAGTAAACTGGAGATGATCTCCCGGTGATTCAAGAAATGTGATTCGATTGCTTTGGTCCAACTCCTTCAAACCAAGACGATCCTTTATTAGAAAACAAAACATATGATTAATAGTCATGAAATCAACATTTGCATTTCACACCAAAAGTCCTCGCAATTTCTGGCAGTAATATAGAGATAACTTTAATATTTCTTTGAAATTAATTACTTACATGGATAAGATTCTATCTTTTTTTACACAAAATGGTTCATTCATGAATCCAATTTTTCCTCCACTTCATTTTTCTTTCTTTTTTTCCTACTTTTTCATGCAAACAAAATTGTCAAGATAATCACTAGATACTCGTCACACAAAGGAAAACATATTTCACTTACCATGGAGAATTTCTAATTCTGACCACTGCTAAAAAAAAAAAATCATCCATCTCAAACTATCAAGAGAATTGTGTTTACCTCTGTGTACAGGGGACTCTCCTTCAGTGTGTATAACTCTTTACCCTGACCAGGCTTGTAGAAACCAAACCACTGGGTTGGAAAGAATATGAGATGTTTGGTAACCATAGTTTTAAAAGACTGAAAAACTGACATAAATAATCATTGTCTCATCGCATATTATTGTTTTTATGACAGAAATATCCTGCAAATAAAAGGACTCCTCCAACACTAAACAAATAATTCCATATTGAGAAGATCTCATTTGGGAATAATGAATAACTCTTCTAAATTACTATTTTCAGACCTCTAGCCTCACTTAAAATCCAAATTTATGGAGCCACTATTCTACAGATAATTCACAACATAAAATTAAAACATTGAACAGGGTAGCATTTGGTACAGAGAAGAGATGACAGGAGTTACAAACTCAATTTTTAAACTATAATTAGATTATATTAATTGCAAGTGACAGTGGACTTAAGTTTCACCCACTGTCATCGAACTGACACGAAAAACCCTTTTGTTTAAGCTCTCCGTGTTGTTGGGGTCTACATAACATTCTACTCTAATACTACTACTAGTAGTATTACTAATATGTAAACATAAGAAAAGATGCCTCTCCTTTATGGCACACCTTGTTGTGGTGGAGAGGCTTGAGTGGTCTAATGACTTTGAGGGCTATACCAAAC
>JARBEQ010258646.1:0-10635 GCA_030265355.1 Tritonia tetraquetra
GACACTGATTTCCTCGTCTACACCTCTTTACAGCTCCCCAAAATAGTTTCTGGTTTTCTCTGAAATTTTCTTCTAACGTTTCTCCCCGCCCGTTACTCGATGTGTGCCCCGCCCATTACTCGATGTGTGCCCCGCCCGTTACTCGACAAACATCGATATCATAATCTTGCTCAGTTCAAATTCTCTGCTGCAAACCCAGTGTGATCAAGTGTACTCATATATAATAAACTTGTAACACTTCCTAATGGTAGTATATTAGTATTTCCATTTGATGATAATGATAACCATGCAGAGAGTTGAGAGAGGGCAGTTGACCTGGCCTTAGTAATACGGAAGACGAATGAGCACCATCCGGCACTATCCTAGTCTCCAGTAATTATAGAAGAGGTCAGGACTGAGGAGAAAAGAGCATCGAAGGAAGGCAATGTGGCTTCAGTAAAAACTGAGGACAAGAGCGCATCAAACGACCTTCAGGACAGGAGAGCACAAAATAATGGCCATACGTCTTCAGTAATAACTGTCAATAAGAGGACACGAAACAATGTCTTCAGTAATCTCTTTCTTTCTTATTCAATTCCCTTTTTTACCATTACAGTGTAGGGCCAGCACTATGAGGCTGGATTTCTGTGGATCAAGATATTAAGCCAAGCAGGTGATCAACCCACTGGGACCTTTGTTACTGTTTTAGGGCTCTATCGACACAGAAAGGTCATTTCAGCACCCGTCATTTGTGGTAGGAATCAATTTTGCCCGGGCTGCCTACTCTTATCGATTTTCAACTGCCAAGGGTTCTTTAACTTGCGCAACATGCACACAGGACCTCCGAGTTTATCGTCCCGTCTCTGATAGGACTAGGTTCTCGATCCCATCTACCTGAATAGGGGGAGTGGCTAATATGTTTTCACCGAGTTTCCAGGAGAACAATACCCGACAGTGTCGCTGCCGGGATACGAACCTGGTACCTTTCGCTCCAGAGGCGAGAACCATACCTCTGTGCCACTGGGACCCCTTCAGTAATCTGGGGGCATCAAATGATGGGACAATTGTCTTCAGTAATTACTGAGGACAGGGGGCATCAAATGATGGTTGTACGTCTTGAATGATTAATGAGAACTGGAGGGGGTGGAGGGTGCTGCTGGTGGTAGGTGCCTGTTCCTCACTCGATTACAATTAAATCAACAAGGTTTTACCACTTCCTACCATGTTGTTATCTGTCACATGTGCCTTGTCTTGAAAGAATGCGTGCCCCAAACTGCCAGGAACAGTGACCTACTGAGACCACAACGTGAGTGGTGGAGGCAAATAGTATTAGGCATGAACGACCACTGCGAGTGGTGGAATGGCAACAGGTGCTGGTCTAACTCGGAGAGGAGATGGGTGCTGCTGAATTTTTCAAGCCCACTGATGATAGGAAATGGGAAAAGGAAAAAACACAACATACCGGACTGGTCGAGGCCTGAGTAAATGGATTGTAAATGGCAATAAATAGGAATGGTAAAACAGCCAATCATGCATTGGCTTTGTTGGGTTTTTTTTAGAGACTTTTCCAAGTTATTTTGGATATTGGTCAAATAATTAACACAGGTAATGGTGCCAAGAAAATAAATCAACATCTTTAGCTGTGGAGAATATACCATTTATTGTAAAATAAAAATTGATGTCAATAAAACACATTCTAAAACAACCTGAAGCATCCCTTAATCATTGGTATGACGAGTAAAGGTAGGTTATCACTAATATCAGTTATGCATCAACATTGTAAATAACGTGATAAAATTTCCTCTAATTTGAGCAATTAGTGTATTTCTCTTTTCTCAAGTTGCGCCTCAAATCTTTTCCAAAATCACCCAGTAGTCTTGTCATGTTCTTGTAGAAAAGAAATCCTTCAAGATTTTCAAAGCGTCCGACAAATCTTTGTAATCCTTATTTATGAAAGTTGTTCCGTTCTCAGCTCCCTTGATCATTGCTGACAATCCTGATTGAAAAAGATTTTTCAAAATCAATTAAAAACAAAGATGGACGGATGGATGAAAAGTATTTCAAACTTTGAAACAAATCTATAAACCTAACTCTTTGTCTGATCATCATGTCAAAGCGTTTTCACCTGTATTTGAATTATTTTATGTGTCTGTTTTCTTCTCCCCCCCCCCTGCTCCCCTGAAAATACATCTCTCTTTTCATATCTAAGTATTTTCAATTCCTGTTACTCATACTTCCAAAAGAGATGGATAGATAAATAATCCAATGTTGAAATAATGATTTAGAAACTATTACAACAAAAATCACCATGTTGATATAGTTCCTAACCCATTCATTCCCAGCCCCTGTTCAAATTCACTGTGCTCAATTCCCGGGGTAAGGGAAATAACTCTTTTCCCCCAAAATGCACTTTTAAAAATTATTTTTTGGGGGGCACTTAGTAGAATCAATGAAAAATTACCCAAAAATACCAGTGTACAGAAAAATGAATAAACTTTATAAAAATGTTTACTGAATAAAATGGTGTGAAAAAAAATATTAAAAGGTTGAAAAAATGATAAAAAGGATTTTTTCCCAAGATTGGATGCCAATCAACTCTCCTAAGCATGATCAGATCATTCCAAACAAGCATGAATCGCGCAATTCGATGGGTCATCGCCAACCCTCTTCGACGTGAGGAGCGGAGTGAAACAGGGCTGCGTTTAGCACCAACCCTCTTAGGAGTCTACTTCTCGGGCATGCTGAATCAGGTATTCAAAACCTCAACTGATGGAATATATTTGCACACCATGTCAGATGGAAGGCTTTTCAACCTGTCTAGATTGAAGGCTGAAACAAAAGTCCGGGAGGTCCTCATCAGAGATATGCTGTTTGCGGATACTGCTGCTCTAACAGCTCACAGGGAAGAAGACCTAATTGATTGCTTTTCCAGCAAAAGCTTTAAAAGACCATCTGTCTGAAGATAACCAAAATAATGAGTCAAGATACATAGATCCCGTCAGTCATCAAAATAAACAACTACCAGCTGGAAGTGGTCCAAGAATTTACATACCTAGGCTCCACAATGACCAGCAATCAGTCTCTGGACTCTGAAATCAACAAGCGACTATGCCGAGCAACATCAACATTAGCCAGGCTTACCAAGCGGGTACGGGAAAATAAGAAGCTCACACTGTAAACGAAGACGGCAACTCACACTGTAAACGAAGACAGCAGTTCACACTGTAAACGAAGACAGCAGCTCACACTGTAAACGAAGACAGCAGCTCACACTGTAAACGAAGATAGCAGCTCACACTGTAAACGAAGATAGCAGCTCACACTGTAAACGAAGACAGCGGTGTACAGAGCTTGTGTACTCAGCTCGTTGTTAAAACAGAAGTGAGACATGGACTTTTACACTAAGCAGGAAAAGCGACTTCATACATATCACATTCGATGTTTAAGAAAAATTCTGGACATCAAATGGTCAGACCGTATTACAAACTATGAGGTCTTGAGAAGAGTTGCCGCATCATTCTCAGACAATATCAACTTCACTGGCTAGGTCACGTCCGTAGAATGCTAGATGATACAATACCAAAAGACCTCCTACATGGAGAACTACCATCCAGAAAAAGATCCTGAGGGTGGTCCCAACAAAGGTCCAGAGACATCTGCAAATCAGATAGGAAAGCAACAGACATAGAAATCAACATCTGGGAAGAACGAGCCCAAGATCGAGGCCACTGGAGACAGGAGGTGAACGAGAGCTTATGAAGGGGAGACGAAATGAGACAACTCGAGCCAGAACAATGAAGAGCCTGACGCGAAACAATCCATGACAATAAGCGTGCAGATACAGTCTTCAACTGAAATAGTGACGCCCATACTGCCATCCCGGATCCATCTCCACAGCAGGCGTTGTTGAGTGGTAAAGTAAAATAAATAAACACCTGGAATGACCAGCACAGATCTATGGTCACGCATAACAAACAGATGCCACCACCCACTGATGCAGGCCTGCCAACCCTAACTAAAGTAAAAACAGGAAAAGACTACAGAAAAAAACAGAACAGTAATAAAGACAAAAAAAAGAAAAAATACTGTGAAACAGACGTTGGTGTATCTGTTGGTGTATTTTTTGCTATAAGATATTGATATTATATCTAGCAGCATCACAAGTTGACTACAACTAAAACTGGTTAACAGAAAATTACATTACATTGAAGATGCTCCAAGCAACACTGATGTCCAGCTCACAGTAAATAATAAAAGGAGGCAGGGAAGTCTTATCCAATCAAATCAATTACGATCTAATACCATTTATACGATGCCCACATGTTTTCTCCAATGGATGTATTATCTGCTTTCAAGACTTCCTTTCTTTCCTACTATCTAAGCTACTTTTCACGCCATGGGAATCAGCCCCATGTTGAGACATTAAGTCAAGAATTGTTTTTCTAGACCAAGAATAAAAAGATCAAGACTCCAATAGGAGCATCCGGCTTCTGCAACATTCTTATATCTTGTGTTCAGTGCTTTCCTTTCATTTCTGCATTCTCCTTCACATGACCATCACCACAAAGTCCTCTTTCATTTCCCCACACTCCGTTTTAACAAGAAGTGAAAGAATTGCCCTCCTCTGTCTCACTTTAGACTGGTGCAGCACCAAATTGTTACAATAAATAACAAGTCCATGAAAAATTGCGATAGAGCAGAGTCAACTGTAACAATATGTAAACATTTTCTGCAGTTAGGCCCTCCATGACAACATGAAATGAAAATCAGATTCAAACCAAGGGTGGAGACCATCACACTCTGAATTGAACAAGCACCTGAGCTTGTACTGAGACCTCACATCCATAACTAAAGAGAATAAGCCCAGTCTTAGATTGGGTGATAAAGATTGTATTATGGAAGTAATTTTTTCGGACCCTCACCCACCCCGCTTTCTTCTTGGAGCCTCTTCTTTGATTTTCGGTCTGAATAACGACCAGATTATTGGCATCCCCGGGGTCTGAATAATGACAGCCTTGTATTATATCTACAACTTCTTAATGAATGGGCTGGTCTCTCAAGAAGAAAAAAACAATTACCGTTAGAAGCAAGGGTTTTTCTACATTATTGTTACTGTCATAAAACTTACTTTTGTCTCCATCACAACGATAGAGACACAGAATACTCTTTCCCAGAGCCCTGGCCGTCCCAATTTCATAGCCAACGCCCAAGGACGGCTGGGTTACTTCAGCCACAACATCTGTAGAAAAAGAATACAATAATATGAAACATTCCAGAAGTGAAATTCGAGATGACTAAACCAGCAAGGGTCACTTATTGAACACTTCTTTCTTATCCAGTTCCCGGTTACCATTACAGTGTAGGGCCAGCACTATGAGGCTGGATTTCTCTGGATCAAAATATCAAGCCAAGCAGATGATCAACCCACTGTGACCTTTGTGGTAGGATCGATTTTCAACTGCCAAGGGTTCTTTAGCTTGTGCAACATGCACACGGCACCCGAGTTTATTGTCCGTCTCCAACAGGACTAGGTTCTTTGATCCCACCTACCTGAATAGAATCAGGGGAGTGGCATAGGTTTTCACTGAGTCTCAAGGAGAAAAATACCTGACACTATCGCTGCCGGGAATCGAATCGGGTACCTTTCGCATCAGAGGCAAGAACAGTCCCTCTGCGCCACTGGGACCCCCACTTATTGAACTTGAACACTTCAGACTACCAAAACCGGTTCCCATCCCCACGAGCATCCAGGCTGCGAAGGACATACTTTACAAAGTACCCTTTGCTACTTTTTCCACTCTGCAGCTGCACTATAAAAAAGAACATGCATTTTGTAACCCATTATAAAAAAATCACATACATTGGCACTGTCCCAGCATGGCGACATCATTATCATGAATGGTCTTGTCACTTCCAAATTCTGAAAATACACAAGAAAAAGTGAAAAGTTAACTTAAAACCAAATCAATACATCAAATTATTGCCTCTGTCCTTTCACTTCCCCTTCTTAATTTTTTCTTACTCTTTAACACCCTTCCATGGAGATTTATCACAAATCAAATATCATGAATACTTTGATTAGTTCTGACCAATTTCATTCAGACTCATTAGAAGTTGAAGCAATACACACTGTCTTTCACAATATGAAATAGCTTTAAGCACAATGGAAAATATTTGTTTGGAGTATTAATCAGGAACATTTCAAAATCAGCATCGCTCAAATATCTAGATAATCTAGCAAGAGTACAAGTGGGACAAACCCACTCTATATCACATGAAATCATTCTCCAATACCAGAATAATGTAAAAAAAAAAAAAAAAGAGAGAGGCAATAATTAAATGGAAACTTGTGCCAGCCTATACAAATTTTTGTCAAGCCTAGAGGTTCTACTAGGAGACACAGGTCTATGAAATTTTGCATGATGACAAGACATAGTTATCTTTAGTGCCTTTTGCATATTATTAAGTTTTGAAAAATTTAGTAGCTTGAATAATCGACAAAAATAAAATGCGCAATTGTACCATTTCCCATTGGAGCAAAACAAGGTCATCTTTAATTCACCTTTGTGTTTGTTTACTGATGTAAACCGCAATAAGTGTAAAGCCACATGTCCTTTTACAACTTTGTTTTTATTTACTCTTGATGTCTCCATTCATGGAGAGCGTAAAATGACGTCACGTTTGGGAAAATATGCATGTCACAAGGGGCCAACACTAACCATACCGAAGGTTGGTTGTGGTATACAATAACACATGAGCCCTACTGTTTAAAGAGTAAAAAAAAAGAGGAACCAGTCAATCAAAGTAAAACATGCTGCATGGAGGTGTCCTTTCTGTCTTAAGTTTTTGTATTAGTATTAGGGTTTTCAATATGGGCCCTCACTTGACTAAAAGTGATTATTAACAGTAACAGTTGATTACATCATCTGTACATCATGTCCCTGATGCTCCAAGCAACAACAGGTGTCCCTGCTGCAGGAACGGAAACAGGGACGATCAAACTTAGGGTGAAAATTTTTTTTATCTGTAATTTCTAATTTCATAGTAACTCCCCAAATTTGCAGGATCTCACTCTAGGATGCTTTTTAACAACCAAGGAAGAAAGTTTTGGCGAAATTGTTTTTGTTTACTGTTGTGAATAACAAAAAGTCTGTAGTAACTGACCCTGTCAAAATTTCAAGATGAACACTCTCTGATCTATTTTTTTCTCTCTCCACGTTGGTATTGTCCAACATATTTAACCGAACTTGTCTATCAAGATTGGAATGGTAACAATCAAACTCAGAGCTCTAATTATTATCACAATGTTTACCTCAGATTTGCGGGATCTCATCTAATACTAGTAAATCATAAAAAAATAAAAATTTTTACCAAACACTGAAACATACCCTCAAAGGAGGTCCCTTTCTCTGTTATCTTTTTGTCACCCACAAATTCAGTAAAAACTTTTCCATATTTTTCTTTCAATTCTTCAATGATTTTATAATAGGTGTCCACATCCTGGCGACCTCCACGAATGCTGCCAGCAAAGTAAATGTTTCGACTCATCCCGCTGGTTTGTTCAGATCAAATTTATCTGAAAAAAAATTGCAAATTGATCATAACAGTAAAAAAATGTTTTGTTTTGTTGTCAATAATACCCCAGGGAGCGTCGCGCAAGAAATCTATATGAGATAACTTGTTCAGGCCCTCATGCATCCACGCTATCAATGATCAATATTGCTGTGTGCACAGTGGGCAGTGCAACGGATGGTAACTGCCTGATGCACTGAGTTTTTGATACCGTTGTTTATGCTGTTGTTTTATCTTGCATATAAACAATCATCATTGTTATTTCTAGGGATAATATTTATTTCTAGTGATAATATTAAACCTATAGGAACTAAATCACAAGGTTGATGTACGAAAAAGTGTTGGGTCTGACATTATCATTGTAATTGTAAAGAAAAGAGAAATTACTTTAGTTGATGCAGAGAAAGAAATAGAATAGAGAGGAGTGGAGAAGATTATTCCTTATAGATAATCATGATAATGATACCGAAAGGTAAATAGGAAATAATAAATAAAGAGAGAAAGATTCTAATAATATTTTGATAGTGTCTGAGTAACAAATCAATTCCATAAAAAACACATCTTTGAATTGTTGTTGTATTGAAACATGAATAGGTAACCTCCTAGATCAAAAGAAAGTGAGGAAATCTTTGTGATTGTGATGACCATTTCATAATGTCCTTGTTAGCTCATATAATTTCTTTTACTTCAACATATAGATCTATGACTGGTTTGGTTCACTCGTATATGTTTTGAAACATCAAAGGACAAGGCAAGGTTCGAATCTCAGCAGGGACAGCTGTTGTTTTTCTTCACAAAACTCAGTATAAACCTATTTGTGACTCCCCTGATCATATAGACTTTGGTGCAGGCGTAGTTGGTAATATAATACTAATACTAGAGATAGTATGTGTATACAGTTCTTTTTCTCTCTGCTTTTGTTTTGTTTTTACAGTGCGGGATGAAATGACATGTGTTAACCCTCTCCCAGCGGGTCCCGTATGCATGCTTTATACCGGACTTCACACACCTACGCTGGCGACGAGTCGCCCCCCCCCCCCCCCGGCGTTACATTCCTTTTGACCGCTTCGAATTCCCTCTTCAATGACTTTGTTGGGAACAGACACCCACCCAAGCAAATGTGACAATTCGTCGCAAAAACCTTCTTGTTGCTTCGAAACACAAAGCCATGTGAGCACCGTAGTGAAAACAAACCACACTATCGCCGGTAAACGACAGGCGGTGATGAGTGACAGGCGGGGTCAGCTCGCAGAGAAGCTAATGTTGAGTTGACTGGCTAAAATGAGGGGGTGGGGTACTTTAGACGCTGTTGCATTGGGTATTTTAATCAACTGTAGCTGACTTTTCGATTACTAGAAAGACGAATAATGGGGCTTTCTAACAGTGTATAGAAAGTACTTGAGCGATGTCAACTTGCATCGAAAAAGTTTTCAATTTAACATTTTCCCATGAAGTTTCTAACAGATTTGTACTTTCTAGTATCAAAATAAAGGGGATAGTCTGCACTTTCTCTTGATAGTCAGAATGAGTTGAAAACAATGTGCTGCCACAAGCTTCAACGATGATGAGGGTAATTTTGACATCCCGTCCGACAACAGTAGCTGCAGCCTTGTTAGTAGGCGAAGTGGCGTGAACCGACTCGCTGAAGAAAACACTGTATGATCAATATTGAGAAGACAGCGTCCGAATCATTGTCAGCGTCAGTAAATTACTAAAATCAGGGCCCTTCAACTGCTCTCTCATCTATTTTAGGTCTAATCTATAGAATGTTTTTCCAATGAGTTACTATACTTTCTCATTCTCCCTCTCTCCCTGTTTATATTGTTGTAGGCCCTACCATACTTTAAAAAAAACGAAGCAGTTCCTTGCCCGACGCACCCCTATATCTACCGGTCGACATAGCAGTCCTATTAACGGTCGATGTTGAGGTGGCAGAAAGGACATGCAGCTACTTGTAGACCGTCAACCAGGAGGTATTTCCGGTTGCACATGCGCTGTCAGGTCAGTTTATAATTTTCATCCGGTTTCATCACTAGCATACCTCCTGGCTGACGGTCTACAAGTAGCTGCATGTCCTGCACAGCTACTTGTAGACTGTCAGCCAGGAGGTATTTCCAGTTGCACATGCGCTGTCTTAGAAGTTAGATATCTAATGACTGTAACACGCACACACACACACACAATTCACACACACAAATCACACTGACACACTAATGAATGCTGACACATTTGTAAAGAGTTTATTTCAATAGAAAATCAACAGCATTTCTGTTGTAAAAACTTTCACAAATCTGACTGTAATTCCATCTCTCTCGCTCTCTCACATACACACACACACCAGTTCAATTATATCACTCGCTTTACTTAGGGCAGCAATTTTCAACCTTTCAATGTTGGTACTGTTCTCTGGTCTATCATTACAAAGAAGTGTTTTATAGAAGTTGATGTTATCTTCATCTTCATCATTGTTTGCTAGCTGTTCAGGTTGTTCCTGGTTTTCTTTATGTACAGCATGTATATGTTTACACGTTACTGTTTTTGTTTTAAAAAATCTGGACAAGTGCATGTGTACATGTGGATGCAAACTTTACCATACTCACACACCAATTTGCATGGGCACATTTCATTGAGGACTCTTTTAACAGAGTACACTTTGTCATGGACAGTTGATGAAGAAGGCACAGACCATTCTGCATCAACATCATTATTTCTTTGTATTCCCTAAAAATTATAAACTGACAGCGCATGTGCAACCGGAAATACCTCCTGGCTGACGGTCTACAAGTAGCTGCAGGACATGCAGCTACTTGTAGGCCGTCAGCCAGGAGGTATGCTAGTGATGAAACCGGATGTAAATTATAAACTGACAGCGCATGTGCAACCGGAAATATCTCCTGGCTGACGGTCTACAAGTAGCTGCAACTGCAAGTGCAGAAAGTTATCTCTACATGTAGGCACCATAGAATGATAAATCAAGGTATGGAAAATGGAAAACAGCCTTAGAAAGAAAAGAATAAGCTGGAACTCTCTTCGTTCTTGGGTTTGATTCCACACCAGTGGGCGGTGTCATTGATACGATAGCCC
>JARBEQ010258690.1:0-10631 GCA_030265355.1 Tritonia tetraquetra
GTGCGGTAATGGTTTGCTCAGCCCGATGGAGATGAACGAGCGAGTCGAATCGCGGTGATGAGCTGAGTGCGGTGGTGTTTTGCTCAGCTCGCTGGAGATGAGACGAACGAGCGACCGCTCGCTACATTGGTGCTCGCGGTTAACAAGCGCGCTCGGGCGCTCGTTACGACACTATTAAATGGACATATTAACAAGTGTTCTTTTTCAACATCGTTTTGGATTTTTATTTTTAGAGTGAATGATACCATACATGATGTGTGATAATGTTAATGGACTGCAGTGGATGGTTTTAGAAATTTTTGTTCTGGTCAGTTCAGAACATTCAAAGTACTAGTTTACAGAGTGAGCTAATCCTTTTATATGTTGTGATCTCACACAATAGCTGTTCACAGCACAATTGGTCACCAGTGCTATTGTTAGTGCAGTTTGCAAAGTCAGCAGATGGACCGTACTTCTTGTCACTGGTCTGCTCCTTAGCTAGGTGTTTTGTTTGCTTGAGCCCTGTTAAAACCATAAAGCAGTGTTGGGGCCAGCCTTATGTTCAGTTATCAAAGGCACACAAGATACATGATGCCATTGTGAATGTAGGGACCCCTACCACCAAGCATGGCTGAACACATAGCAGGAAATACTATGGAAAAGAATTTCAGACAAGCAGGCAGGTGATCAGCTCACTGTGTCAATAACTCTTTACTGGCACCTTGAGCAGTATAGTATTATTCAAAGACTGGTCAAGAAACAAACTGAATTTGTTTGTTATCTCGTATTGACTCCACTCTCTGTGTACGATATATATTCTATAAACTTGCATGTTACTTTTTATTTTTGTTTGTTCATCCTCAGTCACGGAGATTTTTACACAATTCTTGATCTCCCAGAAGGGGAACACCAATATAAATTCCATGTTGACGGTCACTGGGTTCATGCACCCAATGAGGTTGGTTCTTTCATCTTATTTGTGTGATCAGATATATTTTGAGGGCATGTTAGAAATGTTCAAAGTTTACGCTGATAAGAACAGAGTCATGATGTAGATGGAAGATGAAAACTGAAGTAACTTGGTAAAGAGGGGGAAATGTCCCATTGATGTAAAGCAATGAGAAAGCTGTGATAATGAGGATTGGAGGAAATGTATTCATTTTAAGAGTAAACCTGATTGATACACCAGAAAAGGAATATATGAAGTTATTATTTTCGAGACTTGCATGATAACTTTACATAGATCTTGTTCTTTTTCATTTTGTTCACAGCCGTCAACCAACAGTGATATAGGTACTCAAAATAACATGATCAGGGTAAAGAGATCCGACTTCGATGCATTTGAAGCGTTGGCAATTGATGGTCGCGCAACTGGAAAGAAAGGTAAAATTTGATACATGACCAGATTTCTGTGACTGGTTAGTTTGTCTTTCAGGAGCCAAAGTGAAAATGCTGTATTTGTTTTATCATCTTGTTTTTAAAAGAATATAAACATGTATTATGTATGCCAGAAAATGTAATAATTAGCATTGCAGAGACCGTAGACTATTCAACTATTTGTGGTGGTTATGGTGATGGTGGTGATATTTCAATTTAAACTGTGCCATTTTGACAATAATTTTCTTCTAACAATCTAATACTTGTATAATGTGTGCACAATATTGAATACGTTTTACATAAATGCGTACTGATAATATCCTGTATAAAACAGGCAATCTTGTTGTAAAAAAGCATGGGAGTCTGGAGCTTTCCTTTTTAATTTTACATCGAATTATGAATATTTTTATATTGTCCCCTTACATCACACTTAGTCGAGTTATATGAGGTGAGCATACTCCAAATTTTAGAGCCCTCCCTGACAAAGCCTTTTCTGGTAGAAGTTCCATCTTAGCTCCATTATAATATGAATTCAGAGGATGTAAGGTTTTCACTAATGCCTGTGGTCAATTTAATGGAAATTTTTATTTTTTTATTTTTTAGGAACATTTGATGATGTATCATTTATGCATGAAAACACTTACATTTTGTTTCATAGGGAAGCTGGTTATAATTTTTTAATGTGACTTTAATAGATCTCAACGCTTATGATAACAGATCGACGCCACCATTCAGGTCAACATGTTGCATTACATATGTCACCAGCCTATTCGTCACAAACATTAAAAATCACGCAATTAGTTATTCTACTCAAAATATATTCTATTGGACATCGTCTTTTTTTACCTTGAGGCCTTCATGCATATATGTTTTGTATGTTCTTGTCTCTTTCTTTCTAGACATGTACTCTACTGAATATGGTACCGACATTCCACCTCGACGTCCTGATGGTAAACACAGTGGTCCTCCCTTCCTCCCACCCCAGCTTTTACAAGTCCTTTTAAACAAAGATACGCCAGCTCATGTAAGAAATGATAGTATAGGTTATTTTCATTAAATAGCATGCTAACAATTCTCTTTTAAGTTGGTTTAAAACTTCTATGTTCTAAGTAGGCCCTTAGGAGCCATTTAACACTGAGCCTCAAGGGAATTTAGTTTTAACTTCCTCTGAGCACCAGCAATTTTTTTTTCTTTCAGTTCAGCTTGGTGTGGAACTGACAAATTGTTTTTAAAGTTAATTTCCTCACTAATATTGATCCAACTTCATTCTAATTCTTTCTTTCTTTTTTCAATTCACGTTATTACTTTCTCTGTGTCAGAGAAATGTTAATTTTATTTAACCGTTACTTTTCAATACGTCTGAAACAGCTTTGTGGAAATTCTGCCTTGATTTTCAATACCACCCGGTACACAAGGTGTTGTTTTTAACTTTAAAAAGAGACTGGGATCACTTCAAAACCTTTATTTCTGTTTCCTGGACGTTATTGACAGTTGAATGTCAAACTATCTTTGTACAACATCCAATTCCACCGATTAATAATTATGTGATTTAAAAAAAAGTGACCAACAGTTTTACCCATTAGATAGCCAGTTGCTACAAGTACAAGGATCTATTGTTCATTTCCACGGTTCTTTTCTCGCACAAAATAATGCATAGTAATATCATTGTATCAAGCCAAAGATATTTTTGTCTTTTCAACAATTATTTTTCCAATTTGTGTCATTAACGACACATTAGATTTTTTAACGGCAGTTGGTTGATGAGAGTTATGTCCCTTGACTTGAAAGATGGGCTTGAAAAGTAATGGGTTGATTAGTTCTGCAAAAGATTTGCAGAAAATTCCTGTGGTCACAAATGTATAATCCACTGACCCAACGCGAAAAACAAATATGGATTCAAGAATCTTTCTCTCTTTCTCATCCAATTCCTTTTTACCATTACATTGTAAGGCCAGCACTATGAGGCTGGATTTATCTAGATCAAGATATTAAACCAAGCAGGTGATCAACCCACTGTGATATTCAAACATGAAAACCTTGCAAGTCTTGAAATCCACCAATCTTTGATCAAACAAAAAAATGTATAAAATTTGTAAATAAAGAAAAAAGAAGTCATAGCAATAGGCGAACTGATGAAAACACATCACACAGTGTGAAGCTGTATTTGTATACCTAGGAGGGCTGATGATATTGCTTCATTATTTCATATTGCTCATGATGCCAATAAATACAGATTATGTGGACTGTAGAGCTGCTCACTTGCTTGTTTTTTATAGTTACCAAAAGCTCATCAATGTAGTAGGGATGCTGCTGATTCCCCAACACTATCATTAAGTGCTACTGAGATACAGCAAACTCTCGATTAACTTTTTTTTCTCCCTTTTTCAGGTGGAGCCATCACTTCTCCCTGAACCTAACCATGTTATGTTGAATCATCTTTATGCTCTTTCCATAAAGGTAAGTTTTAATACAATTGAATTGTAGTTATTTTTGTGCGTGTTGTATTATTAGTATTACATTAGAAAAATTGTATTTGTGGAAGACATAGAATGAGTGAGGTATTTATTTAGTTTCAGGCACTTTATCTGAGATTGGGGGCGTGCCTAGTGCAGTGGTTTTAAGGCACTTGCCTCTGGATGCTGAGGTCTGAATTTTTTCTCTGGGCCTTTCAGAGTTAAGTTAAACCACCTTTGATATGACCTTTCGGTGTTAGATAAGGCGTAAAACTTCAAACTTTAGTATATTTTATCTGAGACTGAGTGGCGTGTATGTGGTCAAGTCAATTGGTTAAGCCACTCACCTCTGGATGGAGAGGTTGGAAGCTTGAATCTTGCTTGTGCCGGATGTGCCTCTGGACATTTTTTCCAAGTTATGCCTTGAAGTTGACATAGAATCTTTCAAGGCCTTTGTTATAACCCTACTTCAGGACTTTTTGTGGGTAAAGAATTCATTTAACATGGTTTACTTTCATTGTATTTTGAATTTGTAAGCGTGTCTGGTTAACTTGGTATATGGCATGGTGACTTTAAAAAATGAATATCGTTGTTAGAAAGAAAAGTGCAACCAGTACTGCAAAGATTGTTATTGATAAGATACATGACTCGAGCAGTTTTACAGAGGTCAGCAGGAGAGTGATGTCCCTTTGTTTGCCAATGTTTGATTTAATAAAAAATACTTTGCTCATGTCATCTATTGGAATTGAAAATTCCGAAACTTTAGTGTTTAGAAGTGATGCTCCTTTGAGTGAAGAAATAAATGACTGTTTCAGGGGGTACAATTTGTTGTGAAAAACGCTTAGTCGTTTATCATCTTTGGCACTAGTGTATCGGGTATCCAATATTTAGGGTAGAGCTTAGTGGTGTACAAGTTTTTTTTGTACTTCTTGAAACTACTTTATGAAGTCGTGTTGCTAATCGGCTAGTATGATCCAGTGAAGGTGTCTTTTGATTAAATCCTTTAGAGAAAGGTAGCGGTAACTTTCTCTTCACTGATGCAGTCTTGGTAAAGTTTTCAAGATTTAAAAAAGTACCCCTGATGCATGTTGGAGATTGGCAATATTCTGTCAGTCTTGTGTTTTTCTCTCCCTTTTATTTCTTTTCATCTTTTCTATATTCATTGACATTTAATTTTTTTTTCACGTGAAATTTGATCTCTAGGTACATTCTTCAACATGACAATTTTTCTTTTTTTTTTATTCCTTTCTTAGGATGGTGTGATGGTTTTGAGTGCAACACATCGCTTCAGAAAGAAATATGTAACCACTCTTCTGTACAAACCAATCATGTAGTATAATTAATGTTTGTGGGTATTGTTTGAGGTCTGAAGTTTTGGAAGTATATGTATAATACAGTGCTAGGAAATGGAGTTCTTAATATTATATTTTAAATTGATGATTGACCTCAACTGAAATGGAATATGCATGGATGACTTAGTGAACATATCCCTTAATTATGTTGTTTAAATGATGTTGAGATAGTGTATTTTGCATAAAAATGTGTTTGCGTGCATGTTTTGTAGATACTGTGAACCTTGGGTCTAATGAGACCCTGTAACAAGGAGGATGTAATGTAAACCTATTTTTCCCCCTCATAATTGATAATGAAATATGAACATCTCACCTACAGTAAAAAAAATAATTAGGAGCTTAGGTTGCAACATGGTACCTGCAGCCAATTTTTGTTATTGCTCTTGACTTGGAATATTCAGTTAATATGGTTGACCCATTTTTCACCGTTTCCGTGACTCAAATGACTTTACTCGTGTCCTTTGTAATGCAACACTGCGAAGGACACACCCCACTACTAGGTGAACTATGTGGCTTGCAGAGGCTTGAATTCGGGTCCACCCAGATCGATCCAGTTTGTACAGTTAACCGGAAATCCAGTCTATTGAGACCCAGTAACTGTAATGTAAACCTATTTTTCACCTGCAGTAAAAAAAATCAGGAGCTTAGGTTGCAAGAAGGTGCCTGCTGTCAATTTTTGCTTCGTTGGGAGTTGTTCGATGTTAGTTTGCACACTCAAAAGCGAGTGCAAATTGTGTGATGTACACTTCCATTGTGGTCATTTAACAGTACCTGTATTGCAAGACCATGATATGAGTTAATTGATGGAGGCATTCACTGAGAAGCCAGGATAGAGTAAGCCCCAATCAGGCTCCGAAACTTCCAACAAGCACTTGGCTTGTGTTTTTACAAAGTAAGAAATATCTCATTAAAAAAACCCAGACCAGGGACTAAATAAGAGCTCTGTAGATAGAACCCCCAAAAAGTTCTGATGCGAATCTTGTTACACCCAAGGATCCAAGGTTGATTGTAATTTGTAATGAGAAGTGAGAACGAGCACATCTTTTTTGAAAAACATGAGCCAGCCCATTATTCACCCATGTCTAAATATAGTAAGAATGTCATCGTTTTCTTCCCCGCTCTCCTTTTCGCTCAGTTGAGTTTGAGATCTTGACAACACATCAGTTCCTATCTAGATCAGCGAAAAACGGAGGCTAGAAGTTTATGTTTTGCAAATAGAAATCTCTTGGCTTTGGAGAGTTGCAGGATTTACATCAGGAATCCTACACTATAGTGCGGCCGAAAATAAATTGACGTTTTTCCTCAGCTGTCGCGTAATAGAAATTTAATATATTTTATGTGAACTTCTAGACTAATGGTGAGTTCACTGTGTTCGTGCTTTTGTTGTGGGCTAGTTGTCGATTTGCTCCAAAGTGGGTTGTGGACATTCCCAATCATAATACTGTAAAACCTTAAAAAGGCATGATCCTTACCAGTTATTGTTTTTTATATAGCTGTAATTTGTAAAGGTAAACTCTTTCCTATTGTTTCAAAGTCGATGAAAATTTTTTTTTCAGGAAAGACAAATTAAGTTCATGCCAAATATCAGAAACGTTGACTGACAAGTCCATATTTTTTTAGTACCACTTTTCTTCTTCTGTGGCTATTTTTTTGGCTCTTTCACAAATCACATGTTCCTTCTTTACTTGACGTCCAACAAAAGGCTGAGTCTGAATTGGAATCCATGTAGCTAAAGTTCACTATGATAGTAAACTGGAACCAGGGTGAGAAAATGATGACGTTATTATTATATATAGACTGTTACATTCATAAATAATGAAACTTTTTATTCACACAACATCCATCAATAACATGCATAAAACAATTGCTTTGCATTTACAATATATCAAGATGCTGTTTTGATGTTATGTTGTATTGTTATTTGTAACTGTTTATAGAAAGTATTTCATGTTAGATAAATAATGATGATGTGGCCTGGTTTCATTCTTTGATTCAATCTGATTGGTGATGACGAATTTTAGTTTCATAGTATTCGTAGTGTAGGGGTAAAAAAAGAAAAGAAGTGCGCCTTAATTATTATTTGTAGTTGTAAAATTCTGTGCTCTTATCATGTTCATGTAATTCCAAAACCATTTATAACTGATACAACTTGTTGGGACCATGTAAACGAATTTGGTTTGAATGTTGCTTAGACTTTTCCAGTCAGAAATGTGTTTTGTGCCCTGAGGTTTCAGTTACTATTGACCGCTTGTAATAATAAGGAATCGAGTTGTGTTTTGTTTTTTCAATATTTTTGATTTTGTCTCTGTCTATGTGTAAGGGATAATGGAAACGATCTGAATCATTGACTAAATATCTCTATCTATTTATTCATCTATCTATCTGTCCATATCAATTTATGGTTGTATCTTTTTATGTGATATATTTTAAAGTAAGTTTTTGGTTTACAGTAGACAAAGATAATTGGGACTCTTTCTCTGTTTCTTTTAACCCAGCCTGTTATCTTGTTTTTTGCAAAATGTTACAAACAAAAATCGTGGTTTGTTATTTTCCTTCTTTTTTGAGTGTGTGTGCAATGAAAGGTATTGTGATCAGTATCTAAGACACAGCCAAATTCGCTCTGTAGGTAGTTTGCCTCTTTTACTTTTCCACCTCATCCGTAATTTGCAAACCTATCTTGTGGATCATAGGGTGAAATGGTGTTTGGGAGTTAACTGTGCTGCTAACCATTGCCTATATATAATGTAATAACTGAAGTTTGTCTCAACCAAAGCAATCTTTAATTATTGAAGGTGTTCCGATTGTTAACTATTACATTGTCATGTCCTACATATCTATTTCTGTTGAAGAATTTTGTGATCCTATTGTTGAATACGATGAGCTGTGCTGTGTTTGTTGACTCCTTAATTTTGACGCATCAAATGAAGACAGGGTTGCCCGTTTCCTGAAACATTTCCTTTTTAAATATTTGTTGTCTGCATATATTTTTTTGTTTGTGACCACCGCTGTGTCAGTCTGCTTATCTTAAAAAATGACCTAATGCTGTTTTATTTGGTTTTTTAAAATGAATTTGAAACTGGAAAACTGATTTTGCTAGCTTCCAAAGATTTATCAATATGAGCTGTTTAGTGTTATCTTCGTTGTTCTACCATCGTATTTTGACAGTTACAGTGTGTTTAGATCCGTCTACTGCTTCCTCAAGGTGTCCAGTTAGAATAGATAAAAGAAATATACAGATAGTGAAGTCTAAAAGAATGAAGACACAGTCGGAAGTTCAATCTGTCCATAAAAAAGCTAATGTCAACTCTTTCTTGATAGCTAGCTTGGTTTTGCATTTTTATGCTTGTAACTTTCTTTCTTTCTTATCCAATTCCCTTTTACCATTACAGTGTAGGGCCAGCACCATGATGCTGGATTTCTCTGGATCAGATATTAAGCCAGGCATGTGATCAACCCACTGTGAGTCTCGTAACTGTTTCTTGTTTGATTGCATTTCAGTTATAATTTTCCCTGAATTAATGCGCATAACCTGATGAGCGTGTAGACTCTCTGGAGTCGACTCAACTCTGAGAATCGGTACAGTCGACTGCAATTTTAGATTCCAAGTCCAAGCCTAGGTGTTGGCTTTCGATTCACACGATGTGTGTGACGAAGTGCCATACCGTATGGTGCCAGATAACTGAGGTGCTGGCATAATGCCCCCACTCCACCACCGCCCTCTCCTATCCTAGTTTTTACAATGTGTTGCCAAATGCTTAAAATAAACTTCCTAACGTTAAAACTTTTACAAACCATGACAATGAGAGTGAGGGGTGAAATGCTGTGGCCTATAGTGACAGCATGTAAGCGCTGTTACTGTTAGCGGCAATTTGTATTGCAAGCTAACGTGAAGTGAGTGCTGATGAGATTGAAAGACTTTGAATGACTAGCGGTACTGGAATTAGTGAGAATCGACTCTGGATGGAATCAGAATTGCTCCCAGGCCGAGATAATAATAGATAATGTAAATAATAAAACCATTTAAAGATGCATTAGTGCCCAACGTCGGGTACAAATTCCAGGCACCATTAAGCTTCAGCATATGCCTGTTGTTCTGACTATTATATAAACTAGTACTAGAAAATGTCGGTCCGTTTCCAAGAATGGAATGAATGATACTAATTAATATTAGCATGTGTAGTAGTTCACAGTGGGTTGATCACCTGCTTGGCTTAATATCTTGATCCAGAGAAATCCAGACTCATAGTGCTGGCCCTACACTGTAATGGTAAAAGGGAATTGGATAAGAAAGTATGTGTAGTAGTGGTGGTGGTATTTTAAATTTAATTTTGACAAAAGTTTTCTTCTAACAATCGAATACTTATATTAAGATGTGTGCAGACTATTGAACGTGTATAAATGCGTATTGATGATAGTGATAGTATTCTGAATAAAGCACAAAATCTCGTTCTAAGAACATGGGGGAGTCTGAAGTGTTCCTTTATAATTTTACATCGAATCATAGTCATAGAAGAGCTTACAGCACATGTGTGAGTTTGCCCCCAGCATTTTAAAGCCCTCCCCGACAACGCCTTTTCTGGTAGAAGTTTCATGCTAGCCCTATTATAATAGGATTAAATCAATAGGCCAAGTATGGGCTATAAAAGTTGCGAAAATATGACATTATTATTATGCTGTCAATGTTGGTCGATTTTGTTGTTTATTTCATTTGTTTTGTTATCGCCTGTTGTTACTTTTGCATCCTTATATTATATCTGTGTTAACATTTCTCACTTACACTTACAGCCTTTTACCCCTTGTATATGTTTTGGTGGGGAAAAGTTTTTAAATGATTTTGTAGAATGTGTGATAATAATATGATGATGACTTTGAAATGTAGACTTGAATGTTACAAATTGATATTTTGTGCGTGTGTGTGTGTGTGTTTGTATGTGTTATATTTTCTCATTTTTTTTCAATTCGTCTTTCATAAGAACCTGATTGTTGTGATCATCAATTAATTGATAATAAAATGGCATGGATGAAAAATAATATGTAATCAAAGAGGTTTTTTTTCCAATGATTCAATAAACGGATATCAATCTGAAAAATACAGTAATTGAAATTAATTTCGTCATTTTGTATGTGAATAAGGAGCAACTCTATAAAGCAGAGGCAACTTGGTGGTCATACTTATAGTGAATGTTGTGGGTTCGAGTCAGGCTTCAGGCACTTTTTTCCTAGGGCAATAAACTTTACTCTGTCTGCCTCACTCAACCCAGGTGTAGAAATGGGAAGGTTAACTGTGATAGACCTGGGTCCTATTCATCGTTAAAATGTGACCTTGGTGGGACCCCTTTCTGTGGGCCGGGGCAGGAGGTGGGGGTGAGCTAAACCGGTCCACACACTCTTTCCTTTGTCTTCTATCCCCCTCACCTATCGTCCCCGCTCCCATGTAGCTTTCTATTCTTGTCCTGGAATGAGATGATCT